>CM035177.1:9717094-9764470 GCA_020233015.1 Callinectes sapidus | reverse complement strand
CCAAGTTTCATCAGACATCTTTTTCTTTCGCCTTGCCCTACACCTTCCCCTGATTGTGCAATCTGCCAATTCTTTCAAAACCGTTTTCACATCTCCACATCTCAACAACATTCCGCTCTTCATCTCGCACTTCCAAGGCCAGAAACCTATTCCTACACTCCAACCTAAAATCATCCCTCTCCTCACCATCGTTTCTAAGTAGATCAATATCGTACGTATTTGGTTGAGCCTCCTCTCTCTTCTGAGCTTTCAGTTTAGGTTTTAATTTTGCTACCACTAGCTGATGATCGCTACCAATATCACCACCTCTTCTCACACAAACAATGATATAAGAAAATATACCAAGTATTTTTATTTAAGAAAGAAATATATCTTGATTTCCTTTTCCTATTGATGGATAAAGCTTGTATTGCAGGAAGGTGTATGAAGTGGTGTAAAAGCAGCACATTGCCATACTTTGAGGAATGCTGAGCCAGTCTCTGCTTGCCTCATCACCAACACCTTCCACAGATGGATCACTGAAAAAAAATATGCACATGTCAAGTAAGTGAGACTTTAAATAATATCCTGCTTTTAAAGTAAAATTTCATGGTCAACTGACATTCTGAAGGCTCTAAAAGAACGCACAATGACAAAAACCTACATCTCTCAACCTAAAACGTACATTCACAAGTTTTGATGTGTAATATCACAATACATTCTACGTTTCACTAGTGTTCTCAGGTCTTCTCCACACCACACCTTGCTTTACCTTCTCCATCTACCCTATGGTCTCATTTCCCCCCCTTCCATTAGCAACCTGTTCTTCCAGTAGCTGCTCTCCCTTAATATCCATCACCTCTCTTCAGCCTCAATGCCCTCCTGCTTTAGAACTGTTTTTTTTTGCCTGACCTTAATGAATCCTTCTTGCTGTATGAGAGAGAGAGAGAGAGAGAGAGAGAGAGAGAGAGAGAGAGAGAGAAAGAGAAAGAGAAAGAGAGAGTTTACATTTATTTTATTTTTTATACATTTTAGTTTATTGTGCCTTCATTTGTAATGTTCACCTCCACTATGTTAGGCTCACATGTAGAGGTCTTCAACATAACAATATAGATATGTATGAATTACTCAAAAAACTGCTCAAGGAATAAGTAAGAGTGCTGGTAATTTACAAGAGAACATTATTACAAATTATCAATCAATTACAATTGTTTTTATCTATCTAAGTAACATGCAAGAGTTAACAGGCGTGATAATTGGCTGAAAACAACTCCAAAATCATATCAGGATGTACTGACTATAGATTCCAAGGCTAAGATAAGTAGTTATGGGTGAGAGCCACAAGAAAGGGCTACAAAACTTGCTAACATAATTCCTAACATTTCTCTTCAGAGGAATTAACTCTCTTTTCTTTGTCTTTACATGTACCTTTTTTTTTTTTACAGTTATAAGTCCTAGTGGAGAGCAATGCATTGTGGCTGCTGCTTCAATGGACTAGAAGGAAATTTAGAAGATTCAAAGTAGGAGTTCTGAAAGGAATCAAAAGGAGGAAACCTCCTGAAACCAAGACTTCCAAGAAATCAACCCGTATCATATCAAAAGGAACTCAGAAGGTAAATATGATAGGATTGCTTTGTCATGGCACAGGAATATGAAAACAGGGTTTCCACATACTCCCACACTAGTGCTTTCCATAGTCACCTTTGAAAGTAATCACCATCTCATTAATCACCCAAATCTCTCAAAAGTATTTGTGAAACTACCTTTGATACACTATGTTCTATTCTCTTGGCAATAGTGTTCAGAGTTGTTCTTCATCACTACTGCTGCTGCTGCTTCTGCTGCGGCTGCTGCTGCTGCTGCTGCTGCTGTGCAGTGATGACTTAGGAGTTATATAAAGGTGCCTGGAGCTGGCTGGAGGAGTAAGTTGTAATGTATTTGTCTTCACCTGCAAATTATAAAAAAAAAACTTGTCAGATCAAGAACTATCACTTCAAAATTATCAAGACTATAAAAATGTTTCTAGAACGCATGCATGCACATGAATGTTCAAAGTCGGCTCGTGCAAGTGCACTTGATTCAAACCTGTCAGGTTTTTGCAAAAACATTATAATAAGGCCAGATACTTTTCTAACAGACATCGTACTTACAATTACAAAACACAAATACCACAGCTTACCCATCTGAAATGCAGCAAATCAAGAATGGCACCTGGCATCATTGTGTGGGCATGTAGCTTTTTCAAGGAGTCCTGCAGGTTCCCCCAGCCTCTTTCCTCACCCATTATAGAGCGCACCTTCAGCACACACAAATGTTGGAGATTTTTAGGAGTTTCTGCAAATGTTAAAAGATCGGTAGCATGTATTTGACTTACTATCTTATCTCTACATTTTTTCCACTTTTGCAATTAGCAGGTTTAGGATACCCATCCTTCTTGTCAATTCCTTCTCTCTCTCTTTCTCCTTATATTCTTCCTCCTCATAAAAATTCAATCTTCACAAAAATATACAAGAATCAACAGCATGAGGTAATCTTGAGGTAATAATGATGATATTGATTCATAATCTTTAATATTTGTGACAAGTGTGGGGGTGGTCTTTGAGCTATAGATGCTGCCACAAAGGTAGGAAAAAGTGGACTGATAGGTATAGTGGGAGTGAACTAGGGACATGTGGCTAACTGGGCTACTCAAGAAAGAAGTCTCCCGGAGTAATTTGAAACTATAGGCAGGAAAATGCTACTTACATGAACTTTACACTTGATTTGAAAGTTAATAATGTACTGTCTTCCCCAAACTACCCACTGTTGATTGGTCATACATAAGGAGGATAAGCATCTCGTCACTCAATTGTGTACAACACGTGACACGGATGAGAAGGCATTTGACACAGAATTGTTGAAACTGCACATCACTCCTACTCTGATGGCTGGCCTGCACTTTACTAAACCCACCCAGTATAAGATAGGTTTACCAAATGCTGATAAAATGTAAATTATCTTTGGTATAAGGAGTGGAGATTCCCAGCAGGCAGATCTCCCATAGGAACCATTGATTTCTCCATCCAATGCCAAGAAGAGTTCACATGTGCCAAGTCTGCCTTTTCATCAACTGCTGATCACAATAGAATATCAGGCAAGCATGAAGTTGCAGTTCTCACAACCAACCTGATGCCTGGATCTTGTGATAGGCCCAGAAGCTCAGGAGGAGAGGATGTGACTAATGAACCTCTCAGGCAGGCAAAGCCAGACAACCTGATATGGGGACTGCAGTTCATACTTTGGCAGACACTTTCCTGACTATTACACCAATGGGGCAGGGCCCCAGGAGGCATGCAGTTAGCAAGAGATGCAACATTCCAGCAAAGAATGAGAAGCTAAACAGTCAGTCAGAGAATAGTTGATGAGACAAAAAGCTTAATAAAAGAGTGGCTAATAATCACAGATCAGCCAAATAGCAATGAAATATTTAATAATTTCTTAAACACTTACCAACAAGTGTCTCCAGCTCCTGCCAAGCTTGTGTGAGATTTTCATCAGACACATTCCAGTCAGTGTTAAATATCTCAACACTACCAACAGACAACTGTGGGATGAACAGATTTACAGTGCGTATCCAGGACACCACAAGCCAGGGAAACATCTTGTATACCTTGTAGAATCTGTAAGGAATCATCATCAATCATGGGGGACATACGCTGGGGAGCGCATTGCCTTGCCTACCCTTCAGTGCCACTCCTGGCAGTCACGCCTCGCAAGTCTCCATGCAGGCTCCCTTCCCACACCGAGTGACTCCCAGCAGGAGGCATCAACTTGTCGCAGCCAAGAGTTCTGTGGGCACCCCCTTGCCTCCTCCAAGTCAGGTTGTCCCTTACAGAAACAACCCGATAAGCAGGATCGACTTCCGTGTATCACGCCACATGCCACATACCCCCTTGACATGGTGACCATTGCTCATGCCGGACCAGTAGTAAGTAAAGCTCTTACTACTAGTCTCGCCACTATCAGGCCTCCTTGTCTCAGGTAAATATATTATAATACATAATACATCTGTCATTTAGATAAAAAGCTCGCTATTACATAACTAATATGTAACATTCCCAAGAGAGATCATTCACCAAGTGAGGGGTTTGAAGGGAAGTCTGGAAGTCAGACATGAAAAGATGCAACAAAAATCAGGTAAATGCACAAAATGTATGGTATATAAAGTAAAAAATCCAAAAATTTCCAAAAACAACAGAGAAACAAAATATGCCGGTGTTAAACTGGCAAGGAGAGTTTGCACAGACTCACGGCAGATCCTGATAGTAGTTAAGGAGGCCATGAAGGGTTCTTGGGGTGTATATACAATGAGCAGGAACTCCATGTTGCAGCAGCCGAAAGAAGCCCACTGGATTCAAGAGAGAGGACACATTGAGAGCAGCAGGAAGCAGGTCTTTCTCCCTGACAAGGCAAGAAATTTATCACTACCATTAAAATCATTATCACATCACCCCAAAAAAACCTACTCTTTTCCCATCAACTTGTTTGTTGTGTACTTTGTCTCCACCAAGCATCAAGATAAAGATGATCAATTGAAGTACAAACAGTGATGTACCTAACAGTTCTTTGTGTGAAAATTCTTTTTCTTTGGATCCACATTTTTTTCCCAGCCTTATGTTCCTTTAAGGCCTGCCCAGACGAGCGGGCCTGATTGGCAGGCATTCCCACTAACAGGCAAACCATCAAATTGCCCGAGTGCCCGTTGAGCAAAATCACCAAGGCGGTGTCTGGTAGCTGGAGCTTGGAGCTTCATAAGCTGATATAGTGAACCCATAGCTGGTTTCCCTCCTACATTCCACATCATTCTCACAAGGTTCACACCATGTCGAACCTGGAGAAATATTTGTCTTTTTCACTATGTATGGCTCCACCTTTGCTAGTGGCATATAGAAAATAATATTTATGCTCATTCTCAAATAATATCTGAAATCTACCTCATGGCCACCTTGTAGTTCATGAAGTATTGTTGTATGGATTCCATCAATATTTCTTTTCTTCAGCCAATCTTTGCACCATAATCTTTTCTCTTTCCTTTTCTTTAAGCACAAAGCAATTATCATTCAACACAGTATTTCCTTCTTAGGAGAAGTAGGCGCAATGCTTATCGTACTGCACTCCTCGTGCTACTGGCATCGTCGGGCATGCCCGCTAATTCATCAACTAATCGTGTGGACAACGTTTACGGGCAGGCCCACTCATCTGGACAGGGCCTTAGTCTTACAATCCCTGTGCAATGCTACAATACCTGCAAGTAAGATAAGGATTTGTATACCATATTGCAATTTTCAAGCATCACAATGTAAATACAGCACAAAAACCCAAAGCAGATGACAAGGTCTTGGTAATATTAATGTCATTACTACCTCTTCCTAGATACTAGGGGTTGGGACAGGTATGTATTTTATAAAAATCACCTTGAAATACAAAAAATAAACACTGCAAGCCACTCCACTAGTAATTTCCTACTTCTCACAAATTTTGTTGGAATCTGAACCACTTTTCATTAAAATAAACACATGGCTATGAAGCTCCCCTCACTGAAAAATCTAACAATATAGCTAAATTCACACTAGCTATTGAACTTCACATATGCCACTCATATGGTCTCATATTATACAATCAATTTGTAATTCTCATCTCAAAATTTAGAATCCTGGATCAAACAATACAGTAACCTGCAGTAAATCTGATATGTTATGCCCAACACAGATTCTTGTATATTCATTCTTTTACACAATGCATTACCTATAATTTTATGCAGAAAATGAAGATTTATAATAGTAATAAACTTTTTCAGATCCCTACAATACTGACAAAGCAACAACTTGTCATTACAATCAAATCCTCAAATGATTACAAAAGTGGAGAGTTGAGGTTAAGAGGGGAGAGAGTAAAAAAAAAAGAAAGAAAAAAAAGCCAAATAAAAAATTCAACAGTAATGCATACCTTGTTTTGTACATGATGTCAACCCCTCGGTCCAGCAGGTACTGAAGGATCTCCTGGCCCAAACCACCCGCTTCATAGCTCCCCGGGTCACGGTTCTTCAGTGCTGCCACCAGGGGAGGAAGCACACCAGGCTTGAGAGCGTTGATGCAGCTGCCTGGAGTACAAATTATGATAACAAAATTAGGGAGATATGAATGGGTCAGAATAGAACGATGATAATTAGGTACATGTACTATTGAGAAAACTAACTTTGTATAAAGCTGAGAGATGAAAGTGAAAAAGAATGCACATCAGCTTTTTTTCACATGAAGATGAACACTGTCAGATCTAAAAACATGATGAAACCTTTACCAGATGATGTGTTCATATAACTTCAGCTTAAGATTCCATAAAGAGTACTGCAACACACACCTTTGTCAATCAGGTACTTTGCTGTATCCACAACTTCTCGGGTGAGAGATTGGAAGAGGAGAAATCCGAGCGGAGTGTCAAGAGACAAGTTGATCTCCACAATAAGAGGCACCTGGAATGCATAACAAGGTGACAAAACCTACACTATGGAGAAAATAGCAGTCCTAACACTATATAGTGCATCTCAGAAACACTTCATATACTGGAATAGCAACTGACATGATCGGCAGTAATACAAACAAGATAATGCCCTGCTCTGCATTATTCTAGACATCCACCTTCCAACCAAAATAAAAACAGTTCTTTTACCAATGATCATTTCATTACATTAGAATGGACATAGGATCAGGAGTGCCAATTACAGCACACAAAACAATTCCTACATTCCGTACCAGCGGCCACCTTTATCTAGCTAGTATGTATCTTCCTCAAATTTTCATACATATCAACTTACTCCATTACTTACTACAAACCATAGTCTGCTCCTCTACAGAATATTTCAGCTAATAACAAACTATCAGGTCTTTCTCATATTGGAAATTCAGCCAGTTTATTAGTAACAAGAAAACATTTTATCTCGTCAATTTTTCTAAACAATCAAATCAAAAAGATATCAAACCAACAGGTCCTAAAGAGTAATCTACTTTGGGATAAGTTATCAGAAAAACAAGCATATCCACTTTCTCTAATAGCTAAAAAAAGTGACTGGCATGTCAAGAGTCCCTCCTCTCCTTGAAACTTGCTCAAATTAGTACAGACCTAACACAGTCTATGGTGGGTATGAACTTTACATTACTGTAGTTCATCCATCAATCTTCAATGATTAGTTCTGAATCTGGCATTACTAACCATGCCACGTTCATCACAATCAATTATGGCACCATTCATTTCTTGCAGGAACTCATCAGGATGAAGATTATCATCCATCAGAATGCGGAGAACCTTGTACCTGTGGAGGGGAAATATACTCTTCAGATGGTAGTAATGGTATTCTGATGCCATCCCTCACACAGCAGTTAAACCCAACTCTCTCAGTGCGTCCTTCTCTCTACATGGACCAATGCAAGAAATAGTGATTGCAGAAATTCCTACAACACTCCCATCCATGTACAGCTGTTCTTGAAGCTGACAAGTTGCTATTTAAACTATAGTTCTAAACAGATTATAATGCACGCTCATGATTACTCAAAAAGTTGAGAATTTAATAAAAAAAAATTTTCATCTGAGCAGCAGATAACTCCTCACCTCTTCCACTGGATGGCCAAATGGAAGATGCTGTAGTTTTGTCGAGGAATTCTAGGACGGTGTGTGAGACTCAAGATCTTCTCAAGGATAGATGTATCTTCCTCCTCCTCATCTCTAAGTGCACTTCAAAAGTAAATACACAAGTAAATAAATAAACACAAAACAAATCATAAGATTTTCCATAAAATTTCATAAAACTTATTTCAACAAAATTTCATAAAATCACAGCAAATTCAATTTTTAAAACATCTCGCAAGTATGTCCATGGATTCACTGGTGATAAAAAGGAGATGGGAAACCTTTCACATTCTGGACCACCAGAATATTGAATAGCAAAATGAAGTGCCATTATGTTGTCAAGCTTCACAGCATTAACATCCGCTCCTTCATCCAGCAGGCGCTCCACCCCCCGTTTCCAGTACTTCTGCACCGCCACCATCAGGGGCGTTGTGCCATCATCCATCCTGTAGGGACAGAACAAGGACTTACATTCATAATCTCTCTAGAAGGCTCTAAGCAAGCTTTTATGTCAGCCTTATTCACCTACTGGAGGCTCTAAGTGCAGCATGGATGAAACATAGGTAGATGTAAAGTCAAACTTAAAACTATGAAACAATATTCAACCACTTTTCTTGTTTACAATCTTAAGAGCTGGGTTTGTACACCATAACCTACTGTGCATTAATATCACAATCGTAGGAGAGGAAGAGGTCCAGCATGTCATTGTAGACATCCTCAGAGTTTTTGTTGTAGTTAAAGCAGAGGCTGTGAAGGGCCGTGCAGTCAAGTAGCTCGTTGCTGTTGTTGAGTGTTCCACCTCTTTCTAGGAGAAGTTGTGCCACCTCCAAGGCTCCCTAACGATAACCAGAGATCTTAGATTTCCTGCTCTTTACATCTACATTTCATACTTAATAATTTACAAAATATATTAAGTCTAAAGTATTCTCTCTGCTATACCTGACAACCTCAAGATGAAAACAATTTTTTCTATTCTTCAATTTCAGTTCAAATTTACTTACAATCATGTTATGCAATTCTTTCTATGTATCTAGAGAAAACACTCCAGGAACTCCCAGAAGCAGACCAGGACTACTCACCACTTCTGCAGCAAGTTTGAGAGGTGTTACATTCTCAAAGGCAATTAAGTCTGGATCAGCACCGGCGTCAAGCAACGCCCTCACAGTCTCCACACTACTGTTCTCTATTGCTATGAAAAAGAAAAGAGCACGCAAACCATGATACAAATATTGATATGCTATTTGTATTAAAGGGATGTTTAACGCTCCCACAATCAAAAACTGTATTTTATCAATAAAAATGTTATTCCGATGTTCTTTCTCATAGCTGATGGTATATATTTTTGTAGATAAGTAACAAATTCATACAAGCCTGAAAGTCAGGAAGTTTAAGAATGAACTGTGGTAAGGTTTACACTAACGTGTGGAGTGTGAAAAACCTGCTGACCTACATCTATGTAGTGGTTTAATCCAACTGTCTCCTTCAGCCATGTTGGGATCAGCCCCAGCACTAAGCAGCAGATCCACTACCACCTTGTGGGACTCTGTCATGCTGGAGCATGCCATAAACAGAGGTGTCAAACCACAATGAGATAAACTTTCAATCTCAATATCATCTGTAAAAGAATATAAGAAAACCAACTTTAACTCTCATCTATGAGTGAGGAAAGTACATAGAGTGAGGCAACCAGTGCCTTCATCATAGAAAACAAGAGGGAATACAATTCTTAGCCCCCTCATCCCTCTCTGTCACCTTTTACAAGATTCAGAGAACAGGGTGGCAATATTCCTCTCAAGCCACTGCCATGAGATCAAAAATGCAACTGTTATGTACAAGTATGTGATTTAATATATTTGCTTGTAAATTATAAAGGATGAAAGGTGGATGCAAAAAGCAGGAAATCTAAGATCTCTGGACACTCCATGGGGGAATGTCAGCACAGCATAGTAAATAGACAGATAGACAGAGTAAAGCTCATCAGATTTTGTGCTGAATATTTTATGAGAATGTGGTATGCATAGGCAATACTCAAAACTAGATAGAAGTATGACAAAATAAAGTACAAATCTGTGTATACACATTTAAAAAAAAATGTATTAATTACAATTTGATTTTTTCACATGCACTCCATTAGTGTGTGTGTGTGTGTGTGTGTGTGTGTGTGTGACTGTATATTGAAAATTCAGATATCCATCAAATGAAAAAATACAAGCGGTGTGTGTGCATACCTGCAGTGAGCAGCAGACGCACACCCTCCACGTAGCCCTTGGAAGCTGCCACGTGAAGAGGAGTCCACCCACGATTGTCTCGTAAGTTGGTGGACTGGCCATTTTGCAGCAGCTCCTTTCAGATTTTAATCAAGTGTTTAGAAAATTTGAGCTTTCATAAATTTAATAAATACACAATACATAATATTATGTATGACAAATGAACAAACTAATACTAATTAATCATATGCTTTACATATCCTGCAAGTATATATACATAAGAGAAGCTATCTTTCATACAAATTAGATAGAGACAGAAATTAATAAACATGCACACAGTGGGATAAAAAAACGTCCTGACTTATAAGTAACTCGAGATATGAACGGTCATTCAGTCAATTTTTTGCTTTGACTTGTAAGCAAAAATTCAAGTTTCAAATTAGTTCCAGTATGAAGCTGCTATTTGCCATAGCGAATGTCCAGCATTCCATCTCCAACACATTTAGTTCAATTTTACTCTCAACCATGGAAACATTTATTGTATTGTGGTAGCATTTTGAGTATTTTGCAACTCTCAAGTGAAGGGCAGGATGGTAAGATGAGATGAGGTGGATAACTTCCCAAGGAACAGATTCCTTACTTTATGAAAACCAAGTTTTTAGTATTTTTTCTGTAATATTTCTTATTTATGAATAACTTTTTCTCAACAAAAAACACGATCTTTTTTCAGGGGTGAGCCCCAAGGTGGAGGCTGGAACAAATTAATGGTATTTCAATTAATTTCAAAGGGGATAATGTATTTAAGTCACAAGCAATATGAGATATAAGCACTTTCATTGAACAAATTAAACTCATAACTCAAGGTACCACTATAAATCAAAAATATGTACAACAGAAAATTTATTGGAGTAACATTACATTTGATTAGAGTAACTAGAAACTTAAAAACCATCTCATTTAACATGTGGGACTAATGACGAAGGAAGGCTAGATCCAACTGAGATGCAGCTGTTGCCACTTATAATACAAACTCAAGATAAACAATAGTGTCATGTATGTACTATGTGAAAAAAGTTCAGTTTTTACCAACTTCATCCCACATCATATAAATACTAATATGTACCAGGTTTACATAATTATCTAAATCTATTGTTTTTTCTTTATCACAATAATGTGGTGTCAGATTAGAAGACTTACCTGCAGCAGCTGGAGGTTTTCACTCAGTACTGCTTGGCTCACCGAACTGAGGGAGTCCTCATAGAGGATGTCAAAACTCATGATGTCTATATACTGGGAACTGTGTTACCCTCCCCAAGCTTGTGTGAGGGATCTGTCAGCTGTGGGATAGATTTACTATAAAGAATTACCAAGATATTATTGAAAACACTGTTTAATCATAATCATGGTATATGGGTGTTAAAAGAAACAATAGAATAGGATATAAGACAATAAAATAAGATGGAGGATAAGGATGTGCAGAAATAGACTTCCCAATAGATGCACTAAATTAATTACACCAAGTGTTATCTGCAAATTATACCTGAGTGTACACAAGTACCCTGGCACTACTGTTGACCTACAGTTCCCCACCTTGGTTGTGGTTGGCAGGTCTCAGTTACTGTTGAGTATTTTTTTCTTGTGGCTTACAGTGTCACCAATCTGAGATTCTAGGTAATATCCTCAATTACCAGTTCAGTTAAGTTTGCTTTAGTTAGATTATAATATTATTTAGTTTGGCAAGGATTAGTTAAGTTACAATGCTAGCAGCAAGATAAGTTCAAAATATTTTACAACCTCACACTATGCATGTGCAAGTTCTTAATGGAAGAACAGGAGGTGAAAGACAATGAATAAAAGCAAAAGGAGAAAGGCAGTGATGATTTTGAATGAAGGAAGCCAGATAATGTAAATGCATCTGAAGTAAGTCAGGGCCCATGGAAGGGTAAGGGAGTGGTGCTGAACAAATAGGATTTATAGAAAATTATACAAAGAGTTTCGAAGAAAATAAAGGATATGGCAGGCAGGTGGGAATTTGAAGCATTTGGACACTTAGGATTGGAGGCTCTAAGACCTTTATAGAAAATGGGAAAATGATCTTCATGAAAAGACTACGTACCTGCCATCATACCACACCACACCTGGCCAAGCTACAATGGCATAACAAAGGAAGAATGGAGGACAGGGGCCAGTACCTGTAGGCCTGGCAGTGCGACTAGAAAACGTCAACACCTCTCCTTCCTTCCCTGACAGCTGTAGTGAGTGTGGTCCCGTGGTGAGGTAGTGTGCAGTGTTCCCCGTCTGCTGGGCGTGACGTTAGGGCTTGTTAGTTGTTATAGAGAGATAACGGGGAAAATGGATGCCAAATAACCTCTTGTCACTGCATGTTGATCTGGCCACCCTCCAACACGCCGCGCCACAGCTGAGGAGAGGTGCGCAGACTGACTGGCACCACGCTGCCACCACCGCCAAAGATTGTGATTCCCAGAGAGCGCGGCGGTAAACAAACACCAAACAAACACCCAGCAGCAGCTGACATTGGCAACTATGGTAGGCAATTACATGTTCGTTAGGATTTTGTTTGATTTCTTACATGATTTTGCCCAATGCTCTCTTGATAATTTGTTTATGAAGTTTTGTGTGTGTGTGTGTGTGTGTGTGTGGCAGAAAGTAATGATGTTAGTGATTTCGGGTTTTATCAGACATGGTAAAATTTGTTTTTGATTCAGCATTGTGTTAGGGTCACGAGTTTCTCTTGTACTTATATCATAGAGTTAGGATCGTCATGTCTTGTGTTTTAGACTCGATGGTAAATCTCACTTGTGGTTCCTCTTTATTCTAGTGAGAATCTACAGGGTTAGACCTCCCTTCTATTCATTTGACAAACAATGCCAGGTGATAAAGTACTCATTACAGAACTTAGCTGTGGGGATAGCTTTTGTAAGGCCATAATGAATAAAGGAATATTGCAGTGCCATTTCATATTAGGTTAGGTTAGATTTTGTTTAGTTTCTCCTTAGATTTTTTCCAATTGCAATTTTTTTTTTTTTTTTTTTTCCCGTAAGTGGCATATTCTTAGAGTGTTTTCCCAATTGCCACATATTGCCTTTTTTGTCCTGCCACTCTAAGACCCGTGATCCCTAACCGTCCCCAAAGCTTGTTGGGAATGATAGGTTTGCAGGGTCAGGGTCAAGTGATGCATAGCTACACTGTTAACTTAGGTTAGGTTAGATCAAGGAACATCAAGAAGGTTAACCCATGTCAAAATGTTAGATTTGGTTACATTATGTTAGCAGGGTTGAGGAGGTGCAGGCCCCCATTATGTATATGTGAGATTAAGGGAGATGGAGCCTCACAAGTGATGTAGTAATGGAGGTGTTGTGCTCCCCTCAACCACTTTGCTTGATTAGATATTTACTCATATAGATCAGTTTGCATTATTATCCGTATCACTTTATTATTAGCATTGTTTTTGTTACAGGGGAGTCATCCTAAAGATGTGGAGATCACCGATGAACACCCCAAGAGCCTCTTGCTGCAGAAACATGCAGACTATATCCTCAGCTACACCAAGAAGAAAGAGGATTATGTAAGTCTCTACTAGTGATTGTGCACTCAGCACACTTTCACCAATGTCCCTCATTTCTTCGTTTCCCTATTTGAGAAACAATGTCTGCCCTCATATATCTGTTTCTGTCTAGCACACCAGACTCCCATACACTTTCTAACTTGTTTATGGATTTAAAAGAACATTGTTTATTTATCTGTAACTTAACACTTTTCATACACATTCCAATTCATTCTTGGACTAAAAGAATATTATTCATGTCTGTCTAGTTCACCAACATTTATGTACATTCTAACTTGTTCCAGATTAAAAGAACCTTATTTACTTCACAGGGAGTGTATCTATAGGCCTGAGGCTGATGACTTCTTGCTGCTCACTTTATGTTCTTATGTTCCTGTGTCTCATGGCAGGAGTACACCATGACCGAACACTTCCGCATGTCTGGGATGTACTGGGGCCTCACTGCCATGGACATTCTGAGCCAGCTGGACAAAATGAGCCGCACAGAGGTGGTCGAGTTTATCCGGCAGTGTCAGGACGCAGAGTCAGGTGGCTTCTCCCCAAGTTTGGGCCATGACCCTCACCTGCTCTTTACCCTCAGTGCTGTGCAGGTGAGCAAGGCTGACAGTCTCCTAGGTCTTGGTTTGGAGTGTTTCAAAGGTCAGGTGTTTAGGAAATATAATCTTTTCACCATAATACAAAACAATTAATACAGTCAAAAGTTATGTATGAAATCTTCACTATTAATAAAGATAAAGGCTGATTGAGGTGGCAGTCCCCCCAAAAAGGCAAGAAAGATGATTCAAAATTGAAGGATTAATATATTGAAACCTTCCCCATGCAAGAATTCAAGTCACAGGAAGGAGGAAATGCAGAAATAGACAGGGAGTTCCAGAGTTTTATTGTTGTTATTTGTTGGTGAGCTTTACAACCTTTACCCTCCCTGCAGATCCTGGTGATGCTGGAGGCCACAGAGGAGGTGAATGTGGAGGGTGTAGTGCAGTACGTCACCAGCCTCCAGAATGAGGACGGCTCCTTCTCAGGGGATAAGTGGGGAGAGGTGGACACTCGCTTCTCCTTTTGTGCCGTGGCTTGTCTGGCTTTACTGGTGGGTCTCTCTCTCTCTCTCTCTCTCTCTCTCTCTGGGGGTCAAAATGCCTTACATTTGCTATCTTCTGATCTCTTTCTTGCCACACTTTCCTACTTCGAATGGCTTTAAATCTCTCTCTCTCTCCCCTTTTTGTTTTCCACTACCTCTCTTCTCTTCTACATGAATATTATCTAACTTAATTCAATTTCTCCCCTTTTTTTTTACTTTCCCTTCCTTTCCTTCCTCCTACCTGAATACAGTGGTACCTCTTGATTCGAACACCCTTTGACTTGAACACTTCCCAATCTGAACACATTTGTCGAACAAATTTTTACCTCCAATCTGAATGCGGTTTCTCAATTCGAACACAAACACACGTGGTGGCTGACGCCGTCTTCCCGCCAGTCGACCGACTTCTCCGCCATGAACCCCTCTCTCTATTGCGACTTGTGAACAGCTTTCAAGTCACTCCGGCCCCTAGTTGCCTCGCTTACTCCAGCCCCCAACCCTGGTCACTTCCTACCTACCACCCCAATCAATGTAGTACCATTAGGAGCCCTGTATAGTAGGGGGGTGTTAGATTAGATTGAAGTAGGTTAGGGGTATTCTGGGGGGGTATTTTTTAAGGTTGTTTCTTAAGGCTTTCATATATTTTGCCTGCTCTGAACATTGCCAAGTCGTAACACTGGGAGACCTGTAAAGGGACGTTAGGTTTCATTAGGTTAGGTTAGGCTTCATCCCTGCCCTCCCTCTGCTCATCCCACAGAAGCGACTAGACTCCCTCAACATGGACAAGGCAGTGGAGTTTGTGATGCGCTGTCAGAATGTGGATGGGGGCTTTGGTACACGGCCAGGTTCAGAGAGTCATGCTGGCCAGATTTACTGCTGTCTGGGGCTGCTCTCCATTGCAGGTGTGTATTGGTGTCTTATCTTAATTTTGTCTGTCAGGTGTGTACTGTAAGATATTCTCTGTTTAATGTGTTCTGTGTTTCAGTTCAGTCCAGCCCAGTAACTGGTGTGGGATAAATCTTTACAGTGCCTCTCACAATATACTGTTTGAGTTTCCTTTTGTCATTTTTTATATATCTTACTTCTTTTTCAGAATACTTTATCAGTTTTCTGTTTTTTCATGCATTCCACAATTGTTCTTTGGAAAAAAAAACTCTCTCAGAATAGTTCTCCAGTTTTCAGCTCTTTCCTTGCATTCCTCGTTTCAGAATAAAAAATTTTCCCAATGGTACACACAGATACAAGTGTTGCTGTGTAAAAATAATGCCATTGAAAAAAGAAAAACCCTTTACCAGGCCAACTGCATCAGGTGAATGGGGACCTGCTGGGATGGTGGCTCTGTGAACGCCAGCTGCCCTCTGGTGGTCTCAATGGGCGGCCAGAGAAACTGCCTGACGTGTGTTACTCCTGGTGGGTGCTGGCATCCCTTAGCATGCTGGGCCGCCTCCACTGGATCAATGCTGCTAAGATGCGCCTCTTCATCATGGCCACACAGGTACTCGGACCCTCAAACACACACACATATACACAGGGTTGTGCTGATGGTTGTAGTATAAAGAATAGGTAGAAATTTGATCACAATGGACTGGAGGAAATAGATTCTACAAAGATGCACCTCTTTATCATACTTACACACACACACATTTATAATTTACACTATCACACTAAGAGAAGTTTACATTATGATCAACTGTACATGTAATCAAAATCCTGCAATGAGTGAGGATATTGATGCAACCCACTTAATGTAATGCCTCTTCTACCAGGACCCTGAGACTGGAGGCTTCACAGACAGGCCAGGAGACATGGTTGATCTCTACCACACACTCTTTGGTCTGGCTGGGCTGTCTTTGCTTGGGGAGACAGGCCTCAAGGAAATCAACCCCGTATTCTGTATGCCCCAGTACATCATGACGCGGCTCGGAATCTCGGTGCAAATTGTATCGCCATGAGGGAGGGTGTCGTGACCTCCTTGTGGTGTCTACATAGCACATACTGCACACTGTGATTTGGGGGTTAAGAGGTGTGTTTTGTACAGTACTTTCTTGATTTGTTTGAGGATATGTTATGAATGAAAGCAGCAAATGTGGGTTTTCTTTTGACTTAATGTGAAATGAAAGGAGTTGATCAGAGAGTTTAGCTAAATTATCTTGTTTGGCATTTGTGGTGGATACTAGTATTGAAAATTTTGGGTATATATTGATTGTTTTATTCATCAGGGGATAAACATCTTAGAATTCCAAGTAAAGTGAAGTCAAGAAACTACTGTCATGTTATGCAACTACTTATTGAGAATTAATTTTGTTTCAATTTGTTAAAAAATGTTAATATTTTTTTGTTTGTAACTTTTAGTACAACATATTCAAGACTTCATACAATCTCTGTTGGTACTTTTATCATTTATTAAGTTATATCAATGACTTTATTAATTTAGCTAATATATATAGGTAGGTGGAAAGTATATTTGTATTGTTCCTTGATATTCACAGAGCCTTGAAATAAGTCTAGCAAAACCAGCCAGACACTTATAATTGTACTGAAAGAAAGTTTGAATGGTGCATAAATGGATGCATGGCACACATTAGTGGCAATTTTTTTTACCTTGAAACTTACATTGTCTAATGAATCATTGAAGTATTTTACCCTGGCTTACAAATGAAGACATGGTTGGCATTGCAAATGGTAAGTGTAATAACACGTGAAATTTTCGTGTTTTCATAATTGTCAAAGTTAACCAGTATCTCCAATTCTTCATTGCCAAGTTCCCGAACTGTATGACAAGGTTTGTTTCACTTTCCGGGTAAGTAATAAGTACAATGGGTCCTCTGGAACTGCTGATTTTTTCTTGTTTGTTCTAATATGTTCTTATGAAAAATTCTCAGGAAATTATCTTTTATTTTTTGAACAGGGAACAATTATATTGAATAGACTTGGCTGTCTCTTTTGCTCACTTTTAAGTAAAAAAAGGCTCAATGTTAATTGCAAATTTCTTTTTAGGATCAATTTAATCTCAACCCAACACATGCCATGTTCTTTAAGCTACTTCATAATTCATACAAGTGATTGTATCTATTTTCTTTCTGGTGACAAGACCAAATATTTTCCAATGCAGTCCCCCCCAAAAAAACAAAGAAATGCTCGACATCACCCTTCTGTATGTGAGGTGGTGCCCTCTGAGCAAAGCTACTTATCCCAGAGCACAGTTGAGATAGCACAACCATTCTCATCAACTTGCTTTCCAGCAAAACACAGCAGGGATCCACCACTTGTTTCCCTTGATGACAATCACCTTATCATTCTGAACACCATGGTACCATCATAACAGATCAATCAACATCACATTCAACGTAGAATACATTATTTTTAACTCGATAACAAGTACAGGAATGTTGCTGTACTTTGCTCACTGAAAGTAATAGCCACCAACATCTGCAGATGAAAACTAAAAAGAACTTACATTCTCCTTATATCCCCATCATATAATCTTATTATTCAAATTATAACAATTGCTTGAGGACATGGAGTATCATGCTCCTTTCCAACTACAATGTAACAAATACTCTGTGTTGACTAATTACATTACTCTTACTGGAATAAATACAGTTACAGGGAGGAGTTACTAAATATCTATTTAAATATATACATAGTCTATAATGGCAGTATAAATCAGTCATCAAAATTTTTTGTCACCATGTACAAAGCCTAATGAGTGCTTGAAGAAAAGATCACCAGCTTGCCTTCAGTCAAATACTTTCACATCTGAGTGAGAAATGAAAGCTAAAGAGAGTTGATGACCACCACAGGTTTAGGCAGTGTTAATTAACTCCATTGACAATGTACACCACACTGCATACATAACCTTTAATATAAATTTCCCCAAGACCTGAATGACAGAAAGCCATTAATACAACATGGATGCCTCATGAGGCAGCCTCAGCATTGTCCTCCTTAGCACTGGACCTACGGTTACGCCACGCCGTCATGTATGATCTGGGATGGATGGGAAGCAGCCCCGACAAACCTAGAAAAGAGACAGTGGGCTTTGGTATCACAGACAAATTTATGGATAGGGATGATAGGCAGAAATAGGTAGATAAGTTTTACAAAGAGACTACAACAGTAGACATGATGGCTGCATGCAGATTTTCTTTCTTATATCTAACCACATCACCAAACAGTGTTCTTAATATCTCTTTTTATCCTGGAATACTTTTGAATGATTTCTGCCTATAAGGTGGAACACCTGTAACAAATGTATGTATAAGGAGACCCGACAGTACCTGTAATTCCATAAAAAAATTTCTTAATATCTTAGATACATCTACTCTCTAAACACTACTGCTTTATGGTTCAAGTGACTTGCATTCTCTTGGCCATGAGTGGATGGATATCTTGATTGGTGAGACAAGCCTGGACACACTCACCCAGCACAACGGCACAGCTTGTGGAGATGCCGGCACCCTGGCCAATCCAGTGGTTGATGCGCTCAGTGTTGAGAGCCACCAGCTTCTCCCCATGCACATTGACCATAGGATCATACGTGCCTAGCTGCTCAATGACGTGTCCTTGGCGTGGTGTTCTTTTCTGTGGTATGTAGAAGGCAATATTATTGATATGCTTCTGAACAGTAGTGTACGTAATCAGATGGAAAAGCAGGTATTTATAGTATACACATACTTGGTTACAACTTAACTTGTGTGTACTACTAATTCATAATACATCAGGAATCCATCACATCTTGCTCTTACCCGCATGACAACAATGTGGTAGAAGGGTCTGTTTGCACACCCATGATAGGCAAACCTAATGACCTTGGCAGTTCTTGGCCCCACCACAGCTCCTCCTGCAGCAGGGAATGGCATCCTCTCCTCAAACCTGTATGGGTCAGGTATTAACCATTACATCCGCCAAAATATTTAAAACTCTACAACACAGTTCATTAACAACTTATACCTAAACATATGAGTGAATAATTATAATCCGTTTTACACTAATTATATGTAATGTACTCTGCTGTTTCTTTACAATATGCTCTGCTCTCTGGTCACATCCTAGCTTCCTTGGTCACACCTGAAGAGCGGCCACCACCACCAATTGATACACTGCACATCTCACCTTATCACTGTTCAACCTAACCTTACCCCTGAATAATCCCCCATTCATTGCTCTACCTACACTTTACCTCGCAGACCCCATTTAATTAAGAGGGACTAATAAGAATAGCTACTCACCGTGACACTCCCTCCCTTCCCCCCCTGTGTCTGATGCAGATGTGATAAATGCAGTCACACTCCTCTTCAAAGATGATGTTGTTTCACCTCGCCGGTGTGACTTGTTTACATTACACTGCTGCCGCTGCTGCTGCTGCTGCTGCTGCTCTCTCTCTCTCTCTCTCTCTCTCTCTCTCTCTCAATAATTTGTTATATTTGTCTTATGTACATCTATTCTTAAAATGATAAGGAAGTGAGACAAATAGCCCTTTGCAAGCCACAGAAGCTTTGTGGGCAATGCTATGAAATAAATAAGTAAATAAAAAGATAAACGGGAAAAAAACTCTCATGTAAGATTACAAAGATTGGACGTCTTGTGACAGACAAATTTCGGAGATTTTTTTTCCCTCTAAACTCACCGCTATCTGCATATATAAGAAAAAAAAAGGAAAAAAGAATGAAGAAGGTTGGATATGGCAGTTAAACAAAAACAAAGATGTCTCAGAGTGATTGGGAAATATGATACTACTTTATACAATCTAGCAGTCAAAATAGTTAAGCTGAATGGAGGAGATGTAATAACAATATCAGATACAAAAAAATAAAAACATCAGTTGGTAGTCTTCTCCTGGACAAGATAAAGGAATATTTGTACTAAACATTTGGTGATGTAACTGATATTGCAACATGTGTGGTGTGATAATGCGCAATAAAAATTAAGAACCCCCCCAAAAAAATACTCGATAGCTGAAACACATCAATGGTCTCTCCTAATAACCACCCAAAAATTTCCTCTTCTTTTTTTTTACCAGTGATTAATGTAAGTTTTTCGTGGGAACAAAAGCAATACACAGTTAGAGAAAAAGGAAACAGAAGAAACGCTGGGAATATTACTGGAACCCACACACCGCTGCTGAGCTGCTGAGGTAGGAAGGAGCACGTGCAGGCAGACGTACTATAGCTGTAACTCGGACGATTTCTACTTTCCCCGCCGTTGATGATTCGTGAGTACCAATTGCTGTGTAGTTAAGAGTGCCTGTATCGCTGTGGACATGAGAGGAGGCTGGGTGAAGTGTGGTCAGTGGTAAACAGGAAGGGTGGCGGTGGTAGTGGCGGCGGCGGCAGCTGCGAGGAGGCCAGGGAAGGGTTGGGTGAGGACGCCATGTTTTGGGAGGCCCTCACAACTTCATATTCCCCGGGAGTGTGGCTTATTCCGCTGTGATCCAATGTCACCTTATAGTGGAAGTGAGAGGCGCGGATGTAGAGCAGCGGTGGACGTGGTGGTTACATTGTTATGTGCACCATTAAGGAAGTATTCAGCTGTTGAAGATACCGGGAGGGTACGTTTTGCACGGGGGCAGCGGCTTACTGGTTCGTTGGTTTGGGTGATTCTCATGTTGTTTTGCCGGAATCCCTCGTTTATCAGGTCGCGGATACTCAGGGCTAGGTGTTGCGTGCAGTGGTGGGACGTAACGACACCTTTGTATCGTAGTTTTAACGGAAATGAATGATGAATAAGGGTTGGCGCCGTGTTGGGGAGGGGGTAGGGGGGGATGGAGCCCGCGCCCGCCGCCTCATGCTCCGCCACCCGCTGCTGGGCGTGTTTGGGAATAACAGGCGCCGGGCTGTCTTTATTTCTCTGTGAATTGGCCTTCCTTGTACGGTGTTGATTATTGTGTGGCAGTTTGACTTGTGTTTCCTGTGTTGGTAGCCGGCCGGCCCGCCCGTGTGGTTAGTGTTATGGGATGTAGCTGACTTGGCCACGAGATTGATATTGGAACTTGTATTAGTGGATTAGTATTTGTTATTTATTTAACAAGCCAAGTTTAATCGCGTCCAGCACATGTCCCTACGAATGAATGTGAAATACAGAACAAGTTAGTCATAATTACAGCTTTGCATGTGTTATGTAATATCCAGTTTTAATAGAGGCTGTTCACCTCACTACTCTTCCCCTTCAGAGTGAGTAGCAGCAGAGATGGCACGGGTGTACGTTGGAGGGCTGCACTACAATTGCAGGGAGCGTGATCTTGAAAGGTTCTTCAAGCGTTACGGCCGCCTGCGTGACTGCCTTATCAAGAATGGCTATGGATTTGTGGTGAGTGCTTTACAGTTTACTAATTGTCCAAATTCTAGATTATATAGGATATATTCCAGCTGAAATTACGGGTATCTTTATCCTGGCTTTAGATAGTGTGTTTTTTTGCCAAGATTTATGTAAAGATATGGTCAGAATGTTTTTGGTCAACATACCCACTTGTGGAAATACCGCTATTTTCGTGCTAACTGCTCTTCTGCTGATCTTGTTAACTGTGTGCCTCCCCTGCTCCCGCACTCTCACTGCACAAGAATTGCCTCTTCCTCTCACACCTATTCTGACCACCTCTAATGCAAGAGTTAACCAGTATTCTCAGTCTTTCATCCCTTTTTCTGGTAAACTCTGGAACTCTCTCCCTGCTTCTGTATTTCCATCTGCCTATGACTTGAATTCTTTCAAGAGGGAGGTATCAAGACACTTATCCCATTCTTCTTTTGGCCATTGATTTAGAACTTTCCCAGAGACCGGCACTTCATTGGGCTTTTTTGTTTTATTTTTGTTGCCCTTGGCTGCCTCCCTTCTACATAAAAAAAAAAAGAAAGAAAAAAAGTTATAACATTTTCACAAGTTCTTTTCTTGCCCTGCAGGAATTTGAAGAGGAGCGCGATGCAGATGATGCTGTATATGAAATGAATGGCCGTGAGCTGCTGGGAGAAAGGTGAGCTTCTTGTTTTGTCTTTGGCTATTTTGCCAATACCATAGTGTTTGATCATGCTGCTGAATATACTGCAGTTTTCTTAGAATTATAGTTTTGTATATTACAATGAGGTTAGGTGTCAACAAAATTTAATGTCATTCTTAGAGGGGTAAACTACCAGTGTTCAATTTTGATTGGGAAAATCATTAAAAATTTGCAATATACTTATGCTGTCTACATTTATGTATTTCATAGCAGTTTTTATATATATGCTGACTACAGCCTCTTCATATCAGTTTCAATTTTTTTTTCTGGAAATAGATAGCTTAGTGGAGTGGAAACATTGAAACAGTAGAGAGGTTTGTAGTTCTGTGCCAACATCACACTACCACCATTCAGCTTGATAAACATATTGTACACTTGTTAATGTATTGATAACAGTTACACAAGTCTGGCAAGATGTACAAAAGAAAAGTACTTAAGTTATTTAGTCAAAAGTGGAGGTTTACTGTTGTATCATCAAGCGGTATTCCTTTGTTGCAGGGTGACAGTGGAGCACGCACGAGGTCTTCCCAGGAGGGGAGGATATGGAGGCTATGGGAGAGACCGTGACAGAGACCGCAGACCAGCCTGGCTTGACAGGTAGGGCATTGATCCATCTTGGGTGCTTTGATACAACTTAAGTCATGGTCAAGGGTTTGGGGGTTTGCCATTATGTTACACTTCATTATTTATGTAATTTTAAGTATTGTTTTCTTAAGTTAATATATCTAAAGAATGCAAGGCCTTCTCTCATGAATGTTTTTGGACATACAAATTACATGATGTGAAGAGTGATGAAGCTCCAAATCTTATATATGAAAATGTATAACTATCCTGTTAACATATTTTACACAGGAGCATATGATGGATTTTTGTGTTCTGCCTTTTATTGTTGTTCATAATATAAGGTATCTAATGAAGGGAGAGAAGACAGGGGTGAAATTTTATTGCTTACTGCATAGTGTTTCTGCAGTAGTGTGGTTTATAGTAAGAAGTTTGAAAGTCTTGGAGTAGTGAAATAAACTGCAAGAAAAGAAGGTGACTAATGGGTAGTGTGGACCGAGAGCTAATGAAAGGGATTGCCCAAGTGTGAAGATGAGAAGTATCATTGGGATCAGTTGTATTATTTGGGTCATATTGATGAAGAACTACTTCATTGGGGTTAACCAAAAAACAAAATATTAAATGACAGTAATAATAATAATCTGTCAGAAAAGAAAGGACACAGTTTGATAACCTGTTAATTATTGTCAAAAAGCTCTAAACTTTAAATATGGATCACATCAATTCAGTCAAGAATTTTGTTAAGCTTCAGTTGTGTTTCTTGATTCTCTCTCTCTCTCTCTCTCTCTCTCTCTCTCTCTCTCTCTCTCTCTCTCTCTCTCTCTCTCTCTCTCATCTTTTTGTCATGGAGAATTTTGTTTTGCCTTGTCTTTTTGCATATGTATTGAGCCAGAGAAAGAGAGAGAGAATGGTAATATCACTCATTTTACTCCTGCTGGTCTTCTCTTATCAGTGAGACTTTTAGGGCCAGATGTGACAGTGATGCTGCCTATGTCATGTTATTTTGTTTGTGTCAACTGTAGAAGGAGAATTATTTTTGAATTTCTAGAGACTGGATAGGGAAGACTGATTTGGCTTCATAGCATCACCATTCCACCATTCTCCATGATATAGATACTGACATGGGAAGACCTTGTGTTCTTTAGACCTTGAAATAAATGCTAATGTACTTGAAAAAAAACTAAATATTGTGATATTTTCATGCGTAAAAGTAAATTTCCATGATCTAGAATCACTCTCATATGGGCAATTCCGTGAAATTTTGGACACGGTGTTGACAAATTTAAAATTCTTCAGGGGACCATTTGATGTCTGGTTCATATTGTTAGTTTGGACTGTCGTGTATATATTTGTGCTTCTCTTGACTATCCATGAATATTTTGGAAAATGATCATTCCTACTGGACCATGGTGAAATTTATTTTTATGTTGAGAACAAAATGTTATTTACCAATTTAATTGAAAGCAATCAAGAATGACATATAGTGGGAGACCTATGTTAAATCAGATCTCTAATCCTGTTTATCAATCACCATATTCACTCTCAGCGGGGCCCGGGGCCACCCTGCTCTCGGCCATGTAAAGTGAGTAATGCTGAGGTCATGTTTTTTTGTATCCCTGTTCACTGGGACTTTTTGTTATTATGTTTTTGATACCGTTAGTACTCAGTATGCTCTCCTTTCTTGAGTCTGGACCCCCCACCCTATGCACTATGGGAAATGGGGTTTATTTTGCTTTAATTAACATAGACCACTTACTAAAGAAGGCCAGTGTAGGAAAGGGATAGTTGTTGAAGTAGCAGCATTGGGCATGTACACCTATCCAAATTGCCTCCTCAGCCAGAACCCCATCAGTCCTACATCTTGTTTGCAGTGTGCAGGTTGTATTGACTGAGAGCCATCTCCTAAAATTGCTCAACTTCCTGCTGGCAGTTTGAATGTCGAGTCTGATGGGTGCAGGAGACGCTCATCTTGTAGACATTGAAACATTTTCAGGAAGTTGGCAGACTCACCAACTAAACCTGTCACACTGCATTTTTCAAGTATGCTGGACCCTAAGTTCTAATACCTAGGTACTAGAACAATGATGACACCACACGGAATGCAACACTACACTCAAGTGATGGAGGTGATGGGGACATCATAACCCCAAAACATGTGCCACTTCACTCTTAATATATTTTACTTATAACAGCATGAAGTGACATGCCTTAAATTTATCCTTCTTGTAGTCAATGGTTATTGTATATTAAAGGATTAGATCTTGGATTTTAGGACAAATTATTACTAAACCTTATGTGGTCCAGACTTCTCCCCTAATAGTAATGTTTGATCAGAAACAATCAAATCCACCAGGTCAAATGTAAAGCTATTAAATTCAGTCTTACGAGTCAGTTAAGTAACATTGGAATTGCCCATATAAAGATTAAGTTTTCATTTTAACAGTAATAGTGACCCTGAGGCTAGAGTAGTTTTTCATTAACTTGAAGATTGATATTTAAAAATATATTAGGTAGCAAGTTATATTTAAGTCAAGGAAGAGAAATGAGCAGCACTTAGTAAAATTAAGCACGTAAATGCAATGCTCTTTATTAGTGTACATCATTGTGACCAATGTATTAGTGTTGTGTGTGTGCAATATTCACCTTGAAGCTATCAAGTAAAGCACAGTGGTAATGACTTACAGTAGTGTTACTTTGCATGTCAACAAGTAAATTGGTATCTGATCTATTAAGTGAATAAAGTCCAGACTGTTAAGATAAATTAAACTGGTGGCACACATGTAAGGCAGGCATACATAGATAAACACTTAGCTTGTAGATTGTTGAAAGTAAAAAGCACCATCTCATGAATGAGGTTTGTTTCCAAGAGGATGCATTTTAGCTAACATGCACAATTGAACATCATGAATATATTTTTTCTTTCACAACTTACTGTCTGATTTTCAAACAAATCAGTTCCACTCATCATCAAAACCATCATATTTGCTGGAATGCATTATTGTTGGAAACCACCTAACACGATGGGGCTTGTAGGAGAATAATGACTGACGCACCGACTCACCCCCAGGTACGGCCCACCCACCCGCACACCATACAGAGTCATCGTGGAGAACCTCTCCTCCCGCATCAGCTGGCAGGTGGGTCCCAAGAGGATGTTCCTGCTTCCTTTTCCCATTAGAGCATCCTATCCCTTCCTCCCACTCCAGCCCCACAATGAAAGGGCTGGGCCGGCCACTGTAGTGACGAGAAGAGCAACCCTAAACCCATCACCCCTCCCTCCTTATCACCTACACTTCCTCCCTCCTACATTCTCTTGTACACAGTTTCAAGTCTAACAGGCTTGTCGATGAGGCGTGTTGTGATGGTAGAGGGGACCCCTCACGTAGTGACTTTCAGGGGACGTTTGGTGTGCGGTAGGTGTGTCGCCGTGGCGGACTGGAAGGAGCTCCACCCGTTTTTCTCTGGCTGCTGGGACCTTGGTTCCTGCTACGAGAGGCTGCCTGGTCATTTGGGGTCATCCTTGCCTCCTTGGTCTAGGGGCTGACCAGCTAATCCCTAGTGGCTCAGAGTGTGATGTACATTATTAGGGTGCTTCAGATGGTTTCCAGAGCCTGCACTCTGATGTCTCAGTTAGGTTCTTGCAACACCAAGGGACCTTGAGCCTCAGTCATTATTATTTATAGCATAGATGTTTCTGAAGTAACTCAAGTAAATATTTTGATAATTATCTAAATTATTTTTTTGATTAAAGTGTTCACATAGATGCATTACATTTTAATGGCTTAATGTGTTTGGTGTCTAGGGAAGAGGCGTATGTTGCTTAGGCATGGACCATCATTCATTGTTATTGTGTATATGTGTACATACATTTGTGTGTTGCCAAAATACTGATGACAGTATTTAAAGAATTTATTTCTGAATTCCATGCCTTCTGGTACCAAAATATCTAGATTCTCCTACATATTGTTTAAAGTTTCAGTGCTCCATGATAGCTCAAGCTGAATTCTTTATGAAGAAAAAATATAATTTTCTAACAGTTTTGCTTTCTGTTTGCTATGAAAGACAATAGTAACTATAATTTGTAGATCTTGTAAGAGTCTGTTGTCAGTTCAGAGTTTGGTTTTGGGTTTTGGTAGGTTAAATGTGTAGTATATTTCATTCCTGTATATCTATTCATATTGGAACTACAGTACCATTTTCACTGTGAAATGTTTTAAATCATACACAGATAGGCTGCTGAGTAATTGAGGCAAATTGTCCTTGTCACATTTTATGATATCTTGCATTTTTGGGACTAGAAAGCATTGAATCCACTAGAGAAATCAGCGTTCAGCCTTGCAATGGTGGTTGCTGATGCACTGTATCTTGAGTTGTGTCGTCAACATGAGACTGCATTTCCAGTAATTACTGTGATGTATCATGTGGACTCTAAAGGAGAGGATTGAATAAGTCTTAAGAAGTGGACTCCTTCCAGGTGAACACCCCTTGGTTACCTCAGTATCTGTTGTCTGGTGAGTGTGTTGGTCCTGTGAGGTGTTGCCAGGGAAGAAGAGTTCCTCTAGGCTTTGTTTTTCCAGTCCATGTTTCTGATTGATTATCTCAAAGAAAATTTTATTGGAAAATGATGCTGTTTTGAGTGATTGCTGCTTCTGACAATGATGGAAAATTGATTATGAGTTGTGGTGTCAATTTGTTGATAAAAAGGCCACTGGAAGATTGGAAGTGCATTCTCCTGTGATGGCAGCTTAAGATCTATCTGAAATTGGTGATTAAGAAGCTGTATGTACATTTATATACAATAATAATGGCACTTCAGAGATGAAAGGTGTAGAAGAATCCTTTGGTGTGAAAGAGAGAGAGGGAGAGAGAGACAGACAGGTTGGGAGAAGACAGGTATGAATGTTGAAAGCTGTAATGGAGGGGGCAGTGCAGATGATTGTGTGGTTCAGGATGGGAAGAAATAAGAAAAGGAGATTGGTGGTGGTTTATCAGGGCTCATAAAAAAAATATTGACTGTGCCAGGTGCTCGCTCCATGTTAAAGTGTCCGCCTATGTTTTAAGATGGCCCCCCCCCAACACCCGGTGAGTGAGAAGTAGAGGTGGACGGGAGAGGCCGGGAGGTTACCAAGAGCACCCGGGCGTTGCCTACCCCTGCCGCGGGTCCCACACTGTCCTCCCACCCAGGGGGCGGCCCGTTCCACCCAGCCGGACCGAAGGGGCGGGACCCAGACCAATAATCTGCGTAGCATGAGTTACGCCCACATTGGGGTATAACTTCTTGCTGTTGCCTTTATATATATATGACTATACTATACATATACTTATCAGTGGTTTTGAAAAAGTCCCTATTTATTCATACATTTTCTTCTACTTGTTCTTCTTCTGGCTTTGCCTTCACTTCCCTTGGTTACCTTCTTTTTTTGTTTTTCATTTTTTATTTATTTTTATTTTTTATTATTCATTTTTTTATTTTTTTTATTTTTTTCCCCTGTTTTGTATGAATGCTTGCTCTAGTCCCGTGTCTGTAGCTCCTTGACACAGCCTCCCCTCAGTGTAATGCCAGGTACACCCATTCTCTAAGGGGCAAGGGAAGCATGTTGTGTGCTGGTGGCAGGGCATTCAGAGTACTTGTGGGGCCCAGGCCAGCCCCCCACCAACCCACCTCCCAGCCAGCAGCCAACCAGCCGGCCAGCCAACCATCCAACCAGTCAACCAATCTACCAGTCAACTAGCCAGCCAGCCAGCCAGCCAGTCAGGGCAGAGTAGGGGGGAGGAGCTGTGGCAGTGCATGATTGTCAGTCGATTACAACCACTGTTGCTACACACGCACGTGCACATTTACATACAGTACAGTGCACACACACACACACACACACACACACACACACACACACACACACACCATTTTTACATGATAAAATAATTCTCTAAATTGACACCAAATTGTGTCATACACACACACACACACACACACACACACACACACACACACACACACACACACACACACTAGAACAGGAACCAAGTCTGGTGTTATTAGAATTACAAGAATCTTCACTCAACATTGTTTGAAACATGGCTGTGCATATTGCAACAAGATATGTACCACACACATACACATTCTCACTTAGTTCAGCTAGTCAGACACTGCCTCTTGTTAGCTATTAGAGATGTGCAAGATTTAACTCGAGTGTCTTCCTCACAGGATCTCAAGGACTACATGCGTAAAGCTGGAGAGATCACTTTTGCTGATGCCCACAAACACCGTCGTTATGAAGGGTAAGTGGCTGTCTGTACTTGCCTGCTATGTTGAATACTCGCCACCAACTTGAAGAACTTGGAAATATGGTAATTTACTCCCTTTTTGGGGTAAACTGAACTCTCTGCTTACTCTTTATCCATCTTTCTATAATTAAAACTCTTTTAAGAGGGAGTTTTCAAGATGTCTCTAAATTTTAGCAATCTATAAATCTTATGGATTAAAAAAAAATTTAATATTCCTGCCCCACAATTGTATGTACAGAAAGGTATGCCCATCCTTTAAGGGTTGGCCTTTGCTTTCCTTTATAGAAAAAGAAAACACACACTTGATTTTCTTGTCCCCTTAGAGTGGTTGAGTTTGCCACTCGGTCAGACATGAAGCGAGCCATCGAGAAGCTGGACGACACAGAGCTGAATGGCCGCCGCATCCGCCTGGTGGAGGACCGGCCCTCTCGCTCCAGGTCACGTTCACGGTCCAGGTCACGCCGCCGCTCCAGGACTCGTTCCAGGTCCCGGTCAAGGAGGTCAAGGTCCCGCCGCTCACGGTCACGCTCCAGGTGAGATACTTCCTTTCTTTGTCTTTTACTATTTATGTATTTATTATTTATCATTATTTTGATGTATAAAACTAACTTGAAAATCCAGCTAGTTGTCTCTGTAGCCTTGAAAAATTGCTGTGGTGAGAGACCAAGTTGATTATGAATATGAGCCATAAAGGGAAGAAAAAATGTCCCCTCCAAGTTGAACATTTTCTGTTGCAGGAGCAGATCACGTTCCCGATCCAGGTACTCAAGGTCACGTTCCAGGTCAAGGTCCAGGTCCAGGTCCAGGTCACCACGGTCCAGGTCCAGGTCCAGGTCAAGGTCCAGGTCCAGGTCAAGGTCAAGGTCACGAACTCCGTAAGTGTTTCCCCAAAGCCATTGCCTTGGCTTTTTTAATTGCCTTGGTTTCTCCAGTAAGGGAGTGGTTATTAGAGTAAACTGTTATGTTGTTCGTTTAATTCATGTTAGTTCATTTCCGTCCTTTTGTTCAAACACTCTTCTGATAAAGGAAATGTGGGGCAAGATATGAGTGATTGGATATTGCAGAAACTCGCCTCTTCTTCCACAGGGAGAACCGGCGGTCGCGGTCCGGTGATCGGCGGTCACGGTCAGGGGATCGGCGGGGTGGCTCTCAGGAACCCACCAATAGCAACAGTAAGAGCCAGGATCACGGGGGAGAGATGCAAAACCACCGTGCTGCATCTCCTCGCAGTCCCAAGTCAAGGTCCCGCTCCCCCGCCCATCGTGATGATGCTCATGCTGAACCCATGGATGCACGCTCAAGATCCCCCTCCAGGTCCCCTCGACCCAGAGACAGCCACTCTCGTTCCCCTACCCCTCGAGAGAATGGCCGTGACCGCGCTGATGGCTCACAACAAGATGATGGGCAGAAGTAGGTGTTGTGATAGCCATTCGTGTGGCCAGCAGGATTGACTTACTGGAGCTTTTTTTTATTTATTTTTTTATCATTTTTTTCTTTTTCTCTATCAAGAACTTAGATTTTACCATGATTGAAGTTCATCATTTACTTATATATGCAGTAAGGATCTGTTAAGCTCTTATTTTACATTATCTGTAAGAACGTTTTAATTTTTTTAATTTTTTTTTTTTTTATGTAAAGCACTACTGTAAAAACATGTAGCACTCATTTATTGGTGTTCAAAATTCTTCTTTTAAGAATCTTGCTTACACAAACAATGCTTCTTCAGTTTGAAGTCATGTGTGGAGGTGAGTGCTTCAGTGGTTGAGAGAAAATACTTCCTAAGAAATGAGTGCAATGACTGACTGACCTTGACTAGTAGTCACTGTATGCTATCACTCAATCAGGTATCAGGTGTGTGGCTCACATCAACTTACGATAGAATACTTTGATCTACATGATGTCAGCTCTGTGCTGAGGAATTTGATGTGATGAAAATGTTCTGTTTTTTCTTAATGTGCTCTTTTGGGAGGCCACACTTCACTTGCCTTCTTTTATTATTGTTATTCATTTATTTTTTGCATTTATTTTGTTTTGTTTTATTGATAATTCTGCCATTAGACTTTCCCAGAAACAGACGGAAGATGGAAGTGTAAATATTATAATTATTATTATTATTATTATTATTATTATTATTATTATTATTTACTTTACATTTTCAAGTACTATTTTCAGGGTCTCCAGAGTTCTATGTTGACATTAGTTTGGTATATAAAAGAAATACTACTATATAGTACAAATGAATATCCTTTGTGAGTTTCTTTATGCTGCTAAAAGTTGTATTTTCCATGTTCTTATCAATATCAAAGCAGAGATTAAACAACTTCACTTCGCAGGTTGTCATACCTCAAAAAGCAACAAGTAATTCATAGCATAAAGCATGGATTGGCATTAGGTGACTTGATATTTTGGCTTAATGAAATTGTTTTCTAGATGTACAACAAAATAGTTTTTGCCTACAAGGTATTCTTGATGTAATACCCTGTAATGATACTGAAAACACTCTTAAGGTGAAGTTGTGAGACTGCCGTATTGTATCTTTTTGGGGGAATGTGGACATATTAAATGTGTGAATAACAAAATATCAAGTGAATGTTATTCTGAATTGCAATGGATTCTCTTGTGGCCATTTTGAATTTAATAAAACTTAGATGTTCTGCTTATATTACAATCCAAAAGTATTGTTTATTTCCATCAAGTTCAGTAACAGATGTGTACTTTGGAATCATGGAAGGTGGTGAGTCTATGTTTTTTGATAATGTAGGTAGGTACTTCATTACCTCTTTTGATCAACTTGTTCACATTATGCCGCTTCATGGTATGTAGTATAATTATACAGTGCCTGCAATAAAAGTAAATTATCTAATTCACCAAAACACACTTCTTATGAAACCTGTCACTAAACAATGTTTGTATACTAAATAATCGTAGTATTAAAGCAATTGGTATGTGGATTCTCTCTCTCTCTCTCTCTCTCTCTCTCTCTCTCTCTCTCTCTCTCTCTCTCTCTCTCTCTCTCGTGCTTAATAGAATGTGTATATATTCTATGCTTGATTTAAGGATGTGCACTATTGAAATGACAGTGATGGGTAGCTAAAGAGTAAATAAAACTTTATAACGTGTTCAGATCATTGGAATATTTTTTAGATATTGAGTGATCTTGTATTAAAAGGTACAGCAAGTATGATCCAGAGTGATGTGTTTATTGAAGTTGACAAATGGTATTTTGCCCCGTGAACTGGAATGAAAGGTGACGAGAAGAAACAAAGTATTGTACTTCTATAGTATACCGTAGATATCACTGTTCTGTAAGTGAATTATTAGGTAATGCTGGTTGATCAAGAGGGAAATAAGTTTAGTGGATAGATAAGTGCGGTTGAGTCAGGTGATAAAGCCGAAGATTTTGCCATATGATATACGGTAACATTTTTTGTAGAAATATATCGACGGCTTGTTCATGTTGAGACCACTGTGAAGACAATGCATATACATGGAGGCCCTCACATGCAGTTGCTTCAATTTCCTCAGTTACGTGATCTGAGCGAGAACCTTTCAACTTTGATCTCAATTCAATAAAATGTAAAAAAATTACACAGGTTTGAACGTCTAAGTATACTACACTGGCAAACACAAAGAACTGAGGAGGTACTATACACATTATCCCCTCAAATGATAACTTTCCGTGTCAGAGACCCACATGCGGGTGTGCAGAGCGTATATAACAGAGGTGATAGTATCTGGCACAAGGATTCTCTAAAGACTACATTATCCTTGGCCACCACCAAGGATGCCAGCAGCAGCAGCAGCAGCAGGCACCACAGTGGCCACTGACTGAACTAAAGATAGAAAATATATATAACCCATTTTCTCTATCTTACAAGGGATGGCTATATTGTTTTGCTTAATTCTTCGCCCTCCTTTTCTTATAGATTTACCCATATATTCACTCATTCATAGGTACATTGATAAATGTACATATAGATAGATTAATATATTGTATAGTGTAATATCAGTTACATAAAATCAATAATGAACCAAAAGTACATAGAAATAAATTATTGTTCCCTTATAAAGACAAATTTACGCATTTATTGCTGTTTGGCCTTGAAACCTCATTGTAGTAAAAAGTCTATTTAAATAATACCACTGTAAAATATGAGCTTTAGTCGAAATAGCAGAAAGCAGTGGAGGGAGCACCGGCAGTGAGCTGGATCGTGTCCAGTACATAGCACAGCAATATAGTATGCTGTGGCAGGACGGTACTGAAAATTTCTCAATAATTACATTGTTTTATTGTTTATTTATTAATTGCCTGACACTTTGCAGGGCCTTACTTATTCATATTCATATTATTATCATTATTTTGACCTTAACCCCAACACTCTTGTATAAAAACAATCATTTTCAACGCCTACTGAAGTTTAGGTCCCTAAATCAGTAGTCTTGCTGTTGTTTTTAATGAAGGTTTTAGTATACAGTGTGTTACTATGGCAACATTAAGACAGAACAATGTAATGTGTGCTTATCACTGGACAGCTGAGACTCATTGACTGACACCACCAAACAAAGAAAGGGAAGGAATGGGACTTGGTCTCTCTCTCTCTCTCTCTCTCTCTCAAACAGAAAGGCACACTTGCTCCAACCATCATTCCCTCACAACACCACCACCACCACCACCCTCTTCCCCACAACACAGCACCTCAAAGGTGGACCTTAACATGCCGGGCAATCTCAGCCTTTGTCTTGAAACACTTGCCACAATCATCACACTTGTACTCCCTCCAGCCAATGTGTCTGATGGCGTGTTTATCAAGACATTCAATGGTAAGAAATCTTTTGCCACACTCACCACACTCATAACTCTTAACATCACTGTGTGTCACTATGTGTCTGTCGAGGTGAAACTTTCTGGTAAATTTCTTGCCACACTCATCACACTCATAATTCTTAACACTTTGTTTAACACCACTGTGTGTCAGGATGTGTGAGGTGAGGGAAGTCTTGAGGGCAAATTTCCTGCCACACTCATCACACTCAAAATTCTTAACACCACTGTGTGTCAGGATGTGTGTGGTGAGGTTAGACTTTTGGGTAAATTTTCTGCCACACTCATCACACTCAAAATTCTTAATACCTCTGTGTGTCAGGATGTGACTGGTCAGGTGATCTTTTCTGGTAAATTTCCTGCCACACTCATCACACTCATAATTCTTAACCCCCTCCTTAACACTTTTTTGTTTCACTACACCTCTGTGTGCCAGGATGTGTTTGGTGAGGGCAGTCTTGAGGGCAAATTTCCTGCCACACTCATCACACTCATAATTCTTAACACCACTGTGTGTCAGGATGTGTTTGGTGAGTTCAGATTTTGTGGTAAATTTCCTGCCACACTCATCACACTCATAATTCTTAATACCTCTGTGTACCAGGATGTGTTTGGTGAGGGAAGTCTTGAGGGCAAATTTCCTGCCACACTCATCACACTCAAAATTCTTAACACCACTGTGTGTCAGGATGTGTGTGGTAAGGGTAGACTTTTGGGTAAATTTCCTGCCACACTCATCACACTCATAATTCTTAACACCTCTGTGTGTCAGGATGTGTTTGGTGAGGGAAGACTTTTGGGTAAATTTCTTGTCACACTCATCACACTCATAATAATTAACACCTTTTTGTTTCAATTGTTCACTTGTTTCACAGTGTATCAGGATGTGTTTGGTGAGGGAAGACTTTTGGGTAAATTTCCTGCCACACTCATCACACTCATAATTCTTAACCTCCTTAACACCTCTGTGTGCCAGGATGTGTTTGGTGAGGGAAGTCTTGCGGGCAAATTTCCTGCCACACTCATCACACTCATAATTCTTAACACCACTGTGTGTAAGGATGTGTTTGGTGAGCTCAGATTTTGTGGTAAATTTCCTGCCACACTCATCACACTCATAATTCTTAACACCTCTGTGTATCAGGGTGTGTTTATTGAGGTCAGACTTGTGGCTAAATTTCCTGCCACACTCATCACACACATAATTCTTAACACCACTGTGTGACAGGATGTGACTGGTAAGGTAAGCTTTGTGGGTAAATTTCCTGCCACACTCATCACACTCATAATCCTTAACACCTCTGTGTATCAGGGTGTGACTGGTCAGGTGAGCTTTTCTGCTAAATTTCCTGCCACATTCACCACACTCATAATTCTTAACAACACAGTCTGTCAGGTTGTGTATGATGAGGGTTAGTCTAGTGGTAAAAGTTTTGTTACACTGCAAGCACTTGAAGCTGGTCTGTTCTGTGTGGCCAGAGCTGCCTGTCTCCTGGTGATCCTTGCCACCACACCTGTCTCTCCCCACAGCTGAGGCCGACTGCTGCTGCTGCTGTTGCTGGCCACCCATGCTGCTGCCCGGCCTCACAGCCTCCATCACTCCAGCACCACTGCCACCGCCACACACTGCGACCAGTCCTGCAGGGAGCCTCGGGGAAGGCAGGCAGCCCGGCAGATGTCGTTGGGTGGCAGACACGGGTGGTGGTGGCCTGGTCTGTGCAGGAGGGAAGAATGGCAGCCATCACAAACTGTACATAGTACATCTCACAAACACAGCACAAACTCTGCACCATCCCTGATCACTCCAAGTGACTGTAAGATAGCACAGCACAGCACACCACAGGCTGTGCTCCACAGCGCATGGTAACTATTCCCTCCCACACAAGTCACTGCAGCAAGCTGCTGCCAGACTGCCCTAACCAGTAGCCCTGTAGCCACCAATCCACTGCCTCTCTGCCTCCTTGCTGCCGGCCAGCTTACCCACCAACCCTCCACACACGGTGGCCACGCTCTGGACAACCACTGTGGCGCCGGCAGTTTCTCATCATTAATGCTGGAAGATAATGAACAAAATTCTCACTTTGGTCTTCTCACCACAAAACCTGCCTTCCCACCAGGAGCCCTGCCAAGCTTGCTGGGGATAGGGGAAGATAATAACGAGATAGGCTGCAGTGAGTTCAAGAGTAAGGTTTGGTTGGGTTTGGGGCGCTTCAAACAACATAATACATATTCAACAACCATAAATAAAACAAAAAAGTGACATTTGCACGTTTCAGTATCGTTGAGACGATATTAGCAATGTAGTCCACAACAAGCAGTGTGGGGTTACTGCTGTTGTTTTTGTTATGATGGTTGCCATGTTCTTTATCTTGATCTTGTTGGTATTATCCTAACCTAACCTAAACCTTTTGTACACCACACTCCTTGATTGGTTAGGTTAGGAGCTACTACCACCAGCAAGGATGGGATGGATCGGGCTGGCTGCCATCAAAGCAACAGCTGCACTGACACACTGCCTCTCCTTCATATTAAAAGAGGAGATTGTTGAAGCAACCAGTATACATAAATTCAAAGAAATGTTGGATATATGGGGATATGGAGACAGAACACTATGAGCCCCGCTCGAACCCTGTACAACACAACTAGGTAAATACACACACACGTTTCTCTTCTCACCTTCTCTCTTGACCTCCCGTTGCACCAGCTTGACCCCCCCACAGGCTGTTGTCACTGAAACCACGCTCAGCGCGCAACAAGCGCAGAAATTGACCCAAAATACAGTGATAGATCAACGGTGCTTCTTCAGGATGGTGCGGACAAGTCGTGCCTGCGCGGGCAGCGCGACTAGTTTCAAGATTGTGATTCCCAGAGAGCGCGGCGGTAAACAAACACCCAGCAGCAGCTGACATTGGCAACTATGGTAGGCAATTACATGTTCGTTAGGATTTTGTTTGATTTCTTACATGATTTTGCCCAATGCTCTCTTGATAATTTGTTTATGAAATTTTGTGTGTGTGTGTGTGTGTGTGTGTGGCAGAAAGTAATGATGTTAGTGATTTCGGGTTTTATCAGACATGGTAAAATTTGTTTTTGATTCAGCATTGTGTTGGGGTCACGAGTTTCTCTTGTACTTATATCATAGAGTTAGGATCGTCATGTCTTGTGTTTTAGACTCGATGGTAAATCTCACTTGTGGTTCCTCTTTATTCTAGTGAGAATCTACAGGGTTAGACCTCCCTTCTATTCATTTGACAAACAATGCCAGGTGATAAAGTACTCTTTACAGAACTTAGCTGTGGGGATAGCTTTTGTAAGGCCATAATGAATAAAGGAATATTGCAGTGCCATTTCATATTAGGTTAGGTTAGATTTTGTTTAGTTTGTCCTTAGATTTTTTCCAATTGCATTTTTTTTTTTTTTTTTTTTTTTTTCCGTAAGTGGCATATTCTTAGAGTGTTTCCCAATTGCCACATATTGCCTTTTTTGTCCTGCCACTCTAAGACCCGTGATCCCTAACTGTCCCCAAAGCTTGTTGGGAATGATAGGTTTGCAGGGTCAGGGTCAAGTGATGCATAGCTACACTGTTAACTTAGGTTAGGTTAGATCAAGGAACATCAAGAAGGTTAACCCATGTCAAAATGTTAGATTTGGTTACATTATGTTTGCAGGGTTGAGGAGGTGCAGGCCCCCATTATGTATATGTGAGATTAAGGGAGATGGAGCCTCACAAGTGATGTAGTAATGGAAGTGTTGTGCTCCCCTCAACCACTTTGCTTGATTAGATATTTACTCATATAGATCAGTTTGCATTATTATCCGTATCACTTTATTATTAGCATTGTTTTTGTTACAGGGGAGTCATCCTAAAGATGTGGAGATCACCGATGAACACCCCAAGAGCCTCTTGCTGCAGAAACATGCAGACTATATCCTCAGCTACACCAAGAAGAAAGAGGATTATGTAAGTCTCTACTAGTGATTGTGCACTCAGCACACTTTCACCAATGTCCCTCATTTCTTCGTTTCCCTATTTGAGAAACAATGTCTGCCCTCATATATCTGTTTCTGTCTAGCACACCAGACTCCCATACACTTTCTAACTTGTTTATGGATTTAAAAGAACATTGTTTATTTATCTGTAACTTAACACTTTTCATACACATTCCAATTCATTCTTGGACTAAAAGAATATTATTCATGTCTGTCTAGTTCACCAACATTTATGTACATTCTAACTTGTTCCAGATTAAAAGAACCTTATTTACTTCACAGGGAGTGTATCTATAGGCCTGAGGCTGATGACTTCTTGCTGCTCACTTTATGTTCTTATGTTCCTGTGTCTCATGGCAGGAGTACACCATGACCGAACACTTCCGCATGTCTGGGATGTACTGGGGCCTCACTGCCATGGACATTCTGAGCCAGCTGGACAAAATGAGCCGCACAGAGGTGGTCGAGTTTATCCGGCAGTGTCAGGACGCAGAGTCAGGTGGCTTCTCCCCAAGTTTGGGCCATGACCCTCACCTGCTCTTTACCCTCAGTGCTGTGCAGGTGAGCAAGGCTGACAGTCTCCTAGGTCTTGGTTTGGAGTGTTTCAAAGGTCAGGTGTTTAGGAAATATAATCTTTTCACCATAATACAAAACAATTAATACAGTCTAAAGTTATGTATGAAATCTTCAGTATTAATAAAGATAAAGGCTGATTGAGGTGGCAGTCCCCCCAAAAAGGCAAGAAAGATGATTCAAAATTGAAGGATTAATATATTGAAACCTTCCCCATGCAAGAATTCAAGTCACAGGAAGGAGGAAATGCAGAAATAGACAGGGAGTTCCAGAGTTTTATTGTTGTTATTTGTTGGTGAGCTTTACAACCTTTACCCTCCCTGCAGATCCTGGTGATGCTGGAGGCCACAGAGGAGGTGAATGTGGAGGGTGTAGTGCAGTACGTCACCAGCCTCCAGAATGAGGACGGCTCCTTCTCAGGGGATAAGTGGGGAGAGGTGGACACTCGCTTCTCCTTTTGTGCCGTGGCTTGTCTGGCTTTACTGGTGGGTCTCTCTCTCTCTCTCTCTCTCTCTGGGGGTCAAAATGCCTTACATTTGCTATCTTCTGGTCTCTTTCTTGCCACACTTTCCTACTTCCAATGGCTTTAAATCTCTCTCTCTCCCCTTTTTGTTTTCTACTACCTCTCTTCTCTTCTACATGAATATTATCTAACTTAATTCAATTTCTCCCCTTTTTTTTTACTTTCCCTTCCTTTCCTTCCTCCTACCTGAATACAGTGGTACCTCTTGATTCGAACACCCTTTGACTTGAACACTTCCCAATCTGAACACATTTGTCGAACAAATTTTTACCTCCAATCTGAATGCGGTTTCTCAATTCGAACACAAACACACGTGGTGGCTGACGCCGTCTTCCCGCCAGTCGACCGACTTCTCCGCCATGAACCCCTCTCTCTATTGCGACTTGTGAACAGCTTTCAAGTCACTCCGGCCCCTAGTTGCCTCGCTTACTCCAGCCCCCAACCCTGGTCACTTCCTGCCTACCACCCCAATCAATGTAGTACCATTAGGAGCCCTGTATAGTAGGGGGGTGTTAGATTAGATTGAAGTAGGTTAGGGGTATTCTGGGGGGGTATTTTTTAAGGTTGTTTCTTAAGGCTTTCATATATTTTGCCTGCTCTGAACATTGCCAAGTCGTAACACTGGGAGACCTGTAAAGGGACGTTATGTTTCATTAGGTTAGGTTAGGCTTCATCCCTGCCCTCCCTCTGCTCATCCCACAGAAGCAACTAGACTCCCTCAACATGGACAAGGCGGTGGAGTTTGTGATGCGCTGTCAGAATGTGGATGGGGGCTTTGGTACACGGCCAGGTTCAGAGAGTCATGCTGGCCAGATTTACTGCTGTCTGGGGCTGCTGTCCATTGCAGGTGTGTATTGGTGTCTTATCTTAATTTTGTCTGTCAGGTGTGTACTGTAAGATATTCTCTGTTTAATGTGTTCTGTGTTTCAGTTCAGTCCAGCCCAGTAACTGGTGTGGGATAAATCTTTACAGTGCCTCTCACAATATACTGTTTGAGTTTCCTTTTGTCATTTTTTATATATCTTACTTCTTTTTCAGAATACTTTATCAGTTTTCTGTTTTTTCATGCATTCCACAATTGTTCTTTGGAAAAAATAACTCTCTCAGAATAGTTCTCCAGTTTTCAGCTCTTTCCTTGCATTCCTCGTTTCAGAATAAAAAATTTTCCCAATGGTACACACAGATACAAGTGTTGCTGTGTAAAAATAATACCATTGAAAAAAGAAAAACCCTTTACCAGGCCAACTGCATCAGGTGAATGGGGACCTGCTGGGATGGTGGCTCTGTGAACGCCAGCTGCCCTCTGGTGGTCTCAATGGGCGGCCAGAGAAACTGCCTGACGTGTGTTACTCCTGGTGGGTGCTGGCATCCCTTAGCATGCTGGGCCGCCTCCACTGGATCAATGCTGCTAAGATGCGCCTCTTCATCATGGCCACACAGGTACTCGGACCCTCAAACACACACACATATACACAGGGTTGTGCTGATGGTTGTAGTATAAAGAATAGGTAGAAATTTGATCACAATGGACTGGAGGAAATAGATTCCACAAAGATGCACCTCTTTATCATACTTACACACACACACATTTATAATTTACACTATCACACTAAGAGAAGTTTACATTATGATCAACTGTACATGTAATCAAAATCCTGCAATGAGTGAGGATATTGATGCAACCCACTTAATGTAATGCCTCTTCTACCAGGACCCTGAGACTGGAGGCTTCACAGACAGGCCAGGAGACATGGTTGATCTCTACCACACACTCTTTGGTCTGGCTGGGCTGTCTTTGCTTGGGGAGACAGGCCTCAAGGAAATCAACCCCGTATTCTGTATGCCCCAGTACATCATGACGCGGCTCGGAATCTCAGTGCAAATTGTATTGCTATGAGGGAGGGTGTCGTGACCTCCTTGTGGTGTCTACATAGCACATACTGCACACTGTGATTTGGGGGTTAAGAGGTGTGTTTTGTACAGTACTTTCTTGATTTGTTTGAGGATATGTTATGAATGAAAGCAGCAAATGTGGGTTTTCTTTTGACTTAATGTGAAATGAAAGGAGTTGATCAGAGAGTTTAGCTAAATTATCTTGTTTGGCATTTGTGGTGGATACTAGTATTGAAAATTTTGGGTATATATTGATTGTTTTATTCATCAGGGGGTAAACATCTTAGAATTCCAAGTAAAGTGAAGTCAAGAAACTACTGTCATGTTATGCAACTACTTATTGAGAATTAATTTTGTTTCAATTTGTTAAAAAATGTTAATATTTTTTTGTTTGTAACTTTTAGTATAACATCTTCAAGACTTCATACAATCTCTGTTGGTACTTTTATTATTTATTAAGTTATATCAATGACTTTATTAATTTAGCTAATATATATAGGTAGGTGGAAAGTATATTTGTATTGTTCCTTGATATTCACAGAGCCTTGAAATAAGTCTAGCAAAACCAGCCAGACACTTATAATTGTACTGAAAGAAAGTTTGAATGGTGCATAAATGGATGCATGGCACACATTAGTGGCAATTTTTTTTACCTTGAAACTTACATTGTCTAATGAATCATTGAAGTATTTTACCCTGGCTTACAAATGAAGACATGGTTGGCATTGCAAATGATAAATATAATAAAACATGTGAAATTTTCACATTTTCATAAATGTCTATATTATCCTTGATCTGGCATGGAGGTGTACAACGCATACCTCATAGTAAGAAAGATCAGTCAGTAGCCAGTCTTATTATCACTGGCTGCTGCTGCTGCTGCTACTACTACTACTACTACTACTACTACTACTACTACTACTACTACTACTGTTATCAATAATGATAAAGTAGTAATAATGATAAAAATAGTAATAATAATAATAATAATAATACAATAACAGTAATAAACATGATAGTTCTCAGACAATGACAATCTGACAAGTTCAATATATTCGTCTATTATACATACTCTACATACTCGTACGTGCGAAATGCAATAGATAATAATGCCCTTGTGTTGCGCATTCCCAGGAGGACGCCGAGCAACACCGGATAATACATCAAGATCATTCAACTTTGTCTAGCCTGGGGAGCCGAGAAATAAAACAATGAGAAACTATGGCTCGAGTGCTATTATAACACACTTAGATGAATGAAATGAAGTAATCAGACGAGAAATGTTGACAGATGACCCTTGATGAACTGCTGGACGCCACACAGACAGACAGACAGACAGACACCGGGGGATGGGAATGTTTGTTTACCTTGTGCTCACTTGCCACTTTTGAAGCCCGGCTACTGCTTTTTTTCATCTTTTTTACCGTAAGTTTGGGTTGTTTTGACTCGAGTACCTGGTGTCTTTGTGACTTTATGCATGCTGACTCTTGCTACACCTTGAGCAATGGGGAAATATTGTGTATGCGGTGAAATGAGGGAAGTTTGTTCAAATCCGGGTTACTTGTACGTCATTGAGATAGGAAATAAAAGTGTTTTTTTTATATAAGAGGGGGAAGCCGGCCAAGGGCAACCAAAATAACTAAAATAAAAAGTTCAGTAATTGCTAATTCCCTGAAAGGATAAAAAAATTAGTCGAATGTAAGAGACAAATGCATTAGTTAGCTGTCTGCCGCCCAGCAGAAGCGTCTGTGGCTTTTGAGGTCATGCGTGTGGGATGAGATTGACAGGAAAGGAAGGGGACTTGACAATGAAAGCTAAACTAATGAAATGAAAGAAGGAAAACAAAGCTGTCATTATTATTATCATCATCATCATCAGTAGTAAAGGTAGTTTCTTGGTGGCAGCCGAAGAATTATGAGTTATGTAGTGCTTGTGGTTCCTCAGGACCTTATCTCATGTCATCTTTAATCCCCTATCAAGGCATTCTCTCCTTTCAATCCTGAGAAGTGAATCATAGTGGTAATTGTAGCACTGGACTCAATCTATAGTGTAGAATGGACATTCTAGTTATATATTCTCTGAGGATACCATCATATATTTACCTCATCAATGCTCCAGTCTCCTGATATCATTTACTTGGGTAGGTAATCATTGATTATCTCATCATTACAGTGTCTTGGATTATTTGACATTTTCAGAAGTAAGTGAGCAGATTTAGTAATCCATGTTCATTATTAGTAAACAGTTTTCTTCCTTTCTTTTTCAACTCCACTCTCTCATTTGCAGGTGAGATATGGCAGAAGCTACAGCCAAGGGTGCCTGCTCTCCACCCACCAAGAAGCAGCGCACAGATGACTGCAGTGACGCCGTGGACAGCACCACCGACCAGGGCTGTGTTGGGGACCGTGACCCACACTTCCTCACCAGCTTCAAGGACTTTGAGGTGGTGCGGGTCCTCAACAATGATGAGGAGCACAAGTCGGTGGTGGTGGAGTGTCACATCAAAGGCAGAGAAGGTGTTGCCGTCGCTCACCTGCAGGTCTGGTTATTACCCTTACTCTCTCTCTCTCTCTCTCTCTCTCTCTCTCTCTCTCTCTCTCTCTGGTCTGTTCATGTGATTTTATTATTTTATTCATTTGCATTCCTCTTTTTTCCCTTTTTGCTCTTCAAAAAACTTGCATAAGAAAGGGGCCATTCCATGATGGTTATCCAGAGGAATGAAATGTTGATGACAGCTAGTAATGTAGATGGGTCACATTTAAATTCCCTTGTTATTTTGTTTTCTTGCCTTATTTGGACTTGTATATTATTGCATTCTTTTATATCAGTGTAAAATTTTGACATATAACATGTACAACTTAATATCATTGTTGGATCAAAATATTCTACCATTCCTTAAAAAATCAGCCTTTCTTAACAATTTGTTCATCTCTCTTGGAGCACTTCCAGAGGGGAAGTAATTGCAAAAGAGCCTTTATTTCTCCTGTTTAAAAAATTTCCTTCTTCTTTAAATGTTTGTCTGGTTTCATTACATCTGTCACATATGTATTCCTTCACCCAACCTTTCCATTTTCTAGGTGGCCTTCTTGTCTTCTTGAACCTTTAATTTCACCCTCATAAACTTTCTTTACAAGCTCTCTTTTCAAGCTCTTTCCTCTTCATGCTCTCAGCATGACTACACCATTGCAGTATATTAACTTTCACTTATTCTATCACAACAATGTTCACAGGCACTCACACCAGATCTCTCACACACACACCCTCAATACTCATCCTCTCTAAGATGATAATTTTCCATTGAACACACTCTTGATTGCAGTGTCCCATTGTGTCTGGGCCTTTGATCGTTACATTAGTGTTGGCAAAAGGATTATTTTCCTAAAACTTCTTTTCATTTTCATAGGTGCATTTCTCTCTTTTATGATTCATGTAGGTGATGCTATAACATGCTTATCTTTCACAGCTCTCACTCTTGTTTCTCCAGAGAGGGCTGTGAAAAAGAGGAAAAAGTCTTCATATGTCCCTTTTCTTCCTACTTTCCTCTTATCGGTGATACAGAAGCTGCCATTCAACGCACAGAAGCTTGGAGACATTCTGAGCAGTGGCACAACCCTCAAGACACTCTTCCAGAATGACATCTACTACAACAAGACAGCCCTGGTGCCTCCTGACCTTAATGGTGAGGCATGTGGCTCAGGAACATTGTGGGAGGTAGCCAAATGTAACTGTGTGCTTATGGAGTATAATAATTGACAGGCACAGGAAGAAATATAATTGACTGTGGTTGTGCGGTGAGATGATTCTGATGAGATAGCATAGATAGGACAGTTGAGGGATGATGTGGCATGAAATAGTATTGGATTCTGTAATAGCCTTCTGCTCCTACATGAACAAAGGACTCGGCAATCAGGTTGTCAGTGCTGAGTCATTAATGAGTTTTAAAAGATTAGAGAAATTTATGGATGGAGAGGGTAAGTGGAGATGATGGGTGGGTGTGTTTCATGCTGGAATTGCCACATGGAGACCTGATGGCTTCTTGTGGCTTCCCTTATTTTTTCTGTTCTTATTTACGATTGGTGAAGTGCATGTTATTTCAGAGCAGTGTGTGATGTAAAACTCTTTTCTTTGTAAGAGGGAGAAACTGGCCAAGAATAACAAAAACAATGAAAATAAAAAGCCCACTAATTTGCCAGTTACCTTAAATATTAAAAATCAGCCAAAAAAACAGGGACAAATGTCTTGAAACCACCCTCTTAAATAAAGTCATGTCATAGGAAGTTGGAAATACAGAAGCAGGTAAAGAGGTACAGAGTTTACTAGAGAAAGGAGAGAGTACTGGTGAACTCTGCAATGTTAGTCTTCTGCTCTCCCAACAGAGATGAAGGCCACTGTCATCTACCCAGCTGAGGAGAAACACATCCTGCGCTATGAGAAGCAGCCGTCATCGTTCATCCAGGAGACACCTCGCCTGTACCGGGAAGTCACCAAGCGCTTCATTGAGACATCATCCCTTGGCAAAGAGGTGAGTGGCTGGCTGGTGAGCTGTGTTCTGCCTCACCTGCTGTAACTGCCTGCCACACATTCCTCCCCATATTAGAATTACAATTACAATCACCTGTGGCAAGGGTTTTTATTTAGTTTTTATTAGAGTTTTCAGCTTATATATTGATGTACAGTGTCTCATACTTATCACGTTCTCCAAAATGTAGATTCTGCTCTTTCTGTTTAGTTCTAAGTGACAAATTGACAGATATCATGATATTTGAATCCTTATTTAAGTTCAGGTTATTTTTTATCTTTTTCTTTTGATATAACAAAATTCTGAAACTAAAAACCTATGATTACTTTTAAGAGAATTTGATGAAAATGAGATCCTTGCATCAAGTAGGATAAATTGTGCAGATTATAGCTAAATAACGTTGTGTGTGTGTGTGTGTGTGTGTGTGTGTGTGTGTGTGTGTGTGTGTGTGTGTGTGTGTGTATATACTTATTGAGTCAACTACACTGATTTGTAACATATCATTACTTGGGACTAAGTGTTAAGTATGCACCACTAAATATTTCCACTAGAAGGTACCACGTAGAAGGAAGAGGAAAAGGACAACTAAACACACAATGATGAAAGTGAATGTATTATTAGAAGGAACACTAGACATCCTCAAACACTCCAGACACACCCACCAACACAAAACAGAAGAAAACAGCAAAACAAACAGCATGTCATCACCACCACCACCACCAGTGAACAAGGATAACAGACAGACACAATACTCACACATCCTCTCGGGTCACCAAAGAGCAGAGGAAAAAAACAACACTCAATTACAGTGGATCTACAACATCCTGGACCACAAGAAGGAGGTGGATCGCATTGTGTTCGAGGACCCGGATCCCGACACGGGGTTTATCCTTCTCCCGGACCTCAAGTGGACCGGAGAGCAGATGGAAGATCTTTACCTGCAGGCCATTGTGAGACGCAGAGACATCACTTGCCTCCGGGAGCTGGATGCCTCACACCTGCCCCTGCTCAAGAACATGTTGGAGAAAGGCTCAGTAAGTGTGATCAGTACATGTATTGAAGTGTTAGTGAATTGAAATGTGAGTCCTGCAGAGTGCTTAGGTGGAAGTGGACCAGGTAAACAAGAAATGGTAGTAACAAGTAGGTAAGTATGTGGACAGGTCTGGCTAGCTTCACAGAACCAGGCCCCATATTCTCAGAGTTTCTTAAGCATGTACCTTTTCTTAGATGAATTTCTAGTCTTTAAATCCACCTTAACCTCATGAAATTGGTATTGTACTTTAGCTGTTGTCTCAAAAGCAATAACTTTGAGGTTGCTGATGGAATAATGGCTTAAGTACAAGACCAATTTCAGGAGATTAAGATGAATTTTTAAGACTAGAAATTTGTCTAAGAAAAAGTTAAATACTTAAACGTTTAATATGGACCCATAGCTCACAGGGTGCCTTCTCGTGGCATTTAGTACACCTTAAGTGACTGCACAAGACTTTATACTTTCTCGTACCCCTGTTCTGCTACCTCTTGAATGCAAGGGTCAACCAGTATTTTCAATCATTTGTCCCTTTTGGGGGGTAAATTTTGGAATTCTGTTTGCTTTGTACTTTTTATCTCCTTCCTCTGACTTGAATGCTTTTAAATGGGAGGTTTCAAGACATGCTCCAAGTTTGAATGATGTAGTTTTTACCTCTTAAAGGGATGCACCTCAATGACC
>CM035177.1:9640613-9667778 GCA_020233015.1 Callinectes sapidus | reverse complement strand
GCTTTTGACAGTGTTTCTAGAGAGGCGATGGGGAAAGTGTTGAGGTATTATGGTGTTCCAGAGTGGTTGGTGAAGTTGGTTAAAGATTTGCATGAGGGTACGTTTTGTAAGGTTATGAGTGATGGGTCCTTGAGTGAGGCTGTTGAAGTTAAGTCGGGTGTGATTCAGGGAGGGATTCTTTCCCCTTTGTTGTTTGTCCTTGTTATTGATTATGTGATGAGGAGGGTTGCAGAGGAAACTAATGCTGGAATTGTGTGGGGAGATGGACGTAAATTAGCAGATTTGGATTATGCAGATGACATTGTGCTTATTAGCGAAGGAACAGATGAGATGCACAGGGTCTTAGATTGTATAGTGAGAGAGGGGGGAAAAGTTGGCTTGATTATTAATTGTGCAAAAACGGAAATGATTAATATGAATATTGCTAACCCAAGAGCTTGCGTGATTGGGGGAAGAGTTGTGAAACAAGTAGAAAAGTTTAAATATCTTGGTACGCTTTTGTCTATGGCTGGATCGTTAAAAGTGGAGTTTGAGGAAAGGTTAAGGAAGGCGAATCAAGCGATGGGCATGTTAAAAACTGTGTGGAATAATAATAACTTTTCAGTACACACTAAAATAAAAATTTATAAAACTATGGTTAGAACTATTTCGTGTGGATGGTGTCAGACGATCACACTAACGCTTATAGTTAGGTTAATCTGTTCAAATGTATTGTGAAGGTTTATTGTTGGTTAGATTATTATTGTGTACGACTTATTATTGTGTACGACTTTGAAATCGACATTAGACTCAATACTGAATTTGCTCCTTCTTCTCCTTCCCCACTCGTCACGCTTCCTCTTGTCTCTGTGGGGGAGAGGGCAGATAGCAGGTCACGGTCACAAACCAATCAGGGCTCATTTTACAGAAGAGGTCGGCAGACACGTGTCCAACCGTTTATTGAAAAAAAAAGAAAAAGAAAAAAAATCGATTAATTACAGTTGATTTTCTTGAATTTTATGTTGTGACTGTACGTGGACGTTGTGCGTGTGCGTGTGCGTGTTTAAGAGTAATAGGAGTAAAATGAGCAACAATGAAATCAGCTTTTCAATGAATATAATGAAATGTAAAGCCAGTCACTCATTACCTTTAGAAGTGTAGAAACTGACTCCTTTCTTTTTTTCTTTTTTAGTCTGCTGCTACAGTACTAATCTTTCATATGAGCCCCTCAGACATAGTTTTCGCGGTCAAGTTTAAGCGTAATGAAGGTGGGAGGGAGAGAGGAGGGGGGGGGGGGGCCGTACCCCACCGGGGCGCCCCCACCAGCAAGATATTGTCTTTGCTTCTGGACTGTTTATTTGGGATCAATAGTCACATTTAAGGCTTTTTATGAGTACTGTGGCGTGTTTGCAGTGATTTGCGTGCGTGTGTGTGGTGGAGGTGGCTGTGGTGGGCGGTATTGGGGGGATAAATAAGGGGGCATTTCTGCGCTAAATTTCTTGCAACGCCCAATGCAATTTTTTATTAGAAGTTGTATTAAGTTGTTATTAATGGCAAAAGACAGTTCATATACAGTGATGTTTTGTGTGTACAGTTGAGTGAAGTGAGTGGAGAAGAACTGTGTTATTCAGTGGTGTCGATATTACATTAAAAACTTCATTATCAGCCTCTCAACAGTTTATTTCTGCCTCTGAATCACTCCAAAGTGTTAAAAATAATGAAAGATAATGGATCGATTATTTTGAAATGTGTTTTGGTTCCGTTGAATTGGCAGTTAGGGGGTATTTAACGAGTGTTCAAAAGTGTCATATTTAAAAAAGAAACCGTTTTTTTCCCGTAGAATTTCTTCAGAATTGGTGTTGCTAGGAGAGTGTTTGTACTTTCGTAATTAGTTATCCTATTTATCGCGTCGAAACATATGCAATAGATTGAACTGTCATCGTTTTATCGAGGGGTCATTTTCAAAATGGTTTGCGCTACGTAAATATTGAGCTGTGACGTCATCAGCTGTGACGTCATCAGCTGTGACGTCATAGGGCGGGCGCCTCCCTGCCCCCCTGCTTTGCTGACTTATATAGCAGGAGTTACTGTGTGTCTACCATGTGTGTGTGTGTGTGTGTGTGTGTGTGTGTGTGTGTGTGTGTGTGTGTGTGTGTGTGTGTGTGTGTGTGTGTGTGTGTGTGTGTATGTGTGTGTGTGTGTGTGATACTATAATACTAGCTCTCTTTATATCTATCATTGTGAAGTGATTTTTTCGGGTATTTTGAAGTGTGTGTGTGTGTGTGTGTGTGTGTGTCTGTGTAATACTGTTATATTGGCTCTCTCTCCAAATCCATGTGGTGAGTGTAGTCTATAGTGGTGAGTGTAGTCTATATATTCTTGGTAGTATATGGCTAGTGAGGATATGATCGCCCTCTACCTACACAGATCGAAGCCTTCGGAGGCAGGGAGGTGGATGCACTTTTCGGGCAGATGAATTCTTTAAGAGTGAAATGGTCGAGAAGTGCAGCCGACATGCGCTTGACTTTAGCTTAGCTGAGTTCTGTGGGTGTGGGCATATGGGCAAGTTAGCTGCCTACTGTCAACTGTAACGCTGTGGCGAAGTGTTCTTTAATTTCAGCCAAAGAAACCAAAATGGATTCACGCAATATCATGGTCCCTAGTCCCGGGCAGCCTTTAGACAGGCAAGGGTTGCTAAGAATCTCCCGGTCGCCGAATTCTTTTATTTGTGCAAATGGGAACCTATACACGAGCGGTTACTTTATGCAAGATTTAAGTCTAATCACGGTAGCATCAGTATGTTTGTTTGCTATGTACCTACAAATGGTGCGCCCGATGATAAAAAAGATGAGTGTTATGGTAAACTGCAAGATGTAGTAAGCAGAGTCACTAGGCATGACATTTTGTTGTGTGTCGGTGATTTCAATGCAGTACTGGGAAGTTCTAATGAAGGGTTTGAGGCGTGTATGGGTGAAATGGGTGCTGGAAAAGAAATGAGTGATAATGGAGTGGCTAGCGAGGGCTGGGCGGAGCTGGGCATCGGCGCCAAAGATGCATTGGTGTGGTATGTTGTGGTAGTCTGTAGAGTGTGCGGTATGTGAATGGGTGGATGTGTGTAAATGAGTGGCAAGATGTGTAGGATGATGGAGGTGTATGGGTATTAAAAGAATGTGGATGGGAGGGTAAGTAATAGAGTATAAGCGCCAAGACGAACGATTTTTAACTCGTTCACTGTCTCTACATCAATATTTAGGCAAATATCCTCGTTTCTCAAACGTGAGGAAAAGAGAAAAATAACCACAAAAAATTAAATAAGCAGCTCCTAAAATACGGCTTGAATCAGTCAACAAATATATGAATGTTTGTAACCCTAGTAGTAATGTTGTTACATAAGGTGTTCAAGCTTTAAAACATACATGACCTAGCAGAGTTATGAAGGAATTGGTTCCCAGACGGAGTGATGAGTGAATGGAACAGACTCAATAACCAAGTTGTTAATTAATCCTGAGTCATTAGGGGAGCAGCTTTAAAGCAAAATTAGACAAGTAAATGGATAACAAAAACTTGGTAAAGTGGGCGGAAATTTCCCTTACACTTCGACTGTGTGAACCCCACTGTTGTCGATAAAAAAAATCTATTATTGCTGCTCATGATGCACTATCTTTGGCCAGTTTGTATTTTCATTCAGGAGAATCCCATTCACTTCAGTTCACTTACCATCAGTGGCGGTGTTATAAGGCCCTTCCACATTTTATCCCAGCCGCCACTGCCCATCACAACAAAACAAGCCATCACATGTCTTCAGTATGAACCAGCTGTATTTAGCTTCTAGCACAATGTTATGGAGTACTTTATATCTCTACATTAGTAACTATGTCAATAAATGGTACCTCAAGGCATGGATGTGGAGAGTTAGTGGACAGGCACAGCATATCACAGCAGCAGTAGGTGACGGGAGGCCGTAGCGCTTGTCGGCGACCATTTGTTTTTTTCGCGCGCTTTCCCGTTTTGTGAAGTTTGTTTACATGCGAGGCGAGAGGCAGGCAGTGGCAGGCAGACTGTGGTGCTTGGGTTGGTGGTGCTCCACTATGGTAAGTGTTTGGGGTCGGTACACAGCTTGTTAATAATAATAATCTCCGCCTGGCTCAGCACAGTGACAGCAGCACAGCAGGTGTGGTGGAGGGGCGAGGGGGATGTACTACTGGCAGGAGTGAGGTACTGTCAGCCACAGGTGGGAGGCTTATCATTATTGTAGGGATTTAAACATGGAAGGAAAACTCGCCTTTCATGGCATTGGGATATTAGAATGACTGCGTGTTGTCCGAGCGTTAGGTTAGGTTTTAATTAATTCACCTGAAAAATATCACGATGCGTTCATTGAGTAGAACGTCCACACTAACCTGACCTTTAGAGTCAGAACTCTCGCGAAAGGTTAACCTAAACTAGAGGCATGGGGAGCTCTGCCCCTCTTGAACAACCCTGTAGAGATTCTAGCCCAATGTAACCTTACCTAAATTAATAAGAATGGTTCACTCCCTATAGAGCCTCTGGCAGTCTACTGATCTTATCTAATACTGCACAAGCATACCTCACTAAGAATAATTTGAAAGTACTCACAAAATTAAGATGTAGAGATATTTGTTATTCCCATTCTAGCTCAGGAAAAATGTCAAATAGTTCCAGATCGAAATTTGTACACCTGTTTAACACCACAATATAATTAAGATTGATGTGGCAGCTCCCATGCCGCCTTTCATACCCTTACGGAAGATTGCATGGACGCCGATTCCAAACCAAACAGCCCATTTGAATTAGTAGGTACATTAATATCCCTCCAAGTGAATCTCACTGGCATGGACTATTGTTAGATAACTGTGTTTCCCCATAACCACTATCAGTGATAATCCTGACCAATGACAGAAGCCGTGCTCAGGCCAGTCTTATCTATATGAGTGCAAATACTATCTCAGTATCCTGTTGGAGGACGTTTATAATATTATACCACTTCATGTAACAATATTCTAATTTTGTTCCAACATTATCCAAGGTAAGTACAAACCCATATTACTATTTTGGTAAACCACATCTTACAGACAGCATTATTTTGTTGTGTAGGTCTTGACGTCACAGATACTTTGATAGTTTAGCCATATATTGGCAGATGTATTGTGTATACAAGTATACATGTTAGTATGGAAAGCAATGTTTCTAAGAATGACTGGACATTCCTGCTGTTATTTCCAATTCCTTTTACAATTTGACTACCTATAAGAGGATTCTGTGTTGTGGCCAAATGACTAAAATTTGCATTTTTTAGACATGATAGTTGGAGGATGTGAAAATAAAGACTGAAATTTTGTTCAAGAAAGATATTTGATTAGAGAAATTTTTAGAATTTCATTCTTGCTGCTCAATGTTCAAGAAGTGTTGTTCATTTGTAAATTTCAGTTTACATGTGTTTCCTGATATTATTCTTATTGTTTATTGCAATCATTTTAGAAAGTTTTTCATGCAGGATTAGATGGTAAACAACTTCTCTTTATCACCTGCAGCAGTGTAAAGGCACTGCAAGACAGCTCATGCACACATAGGAATGTTCTCCATAATACTTTGTATATACCTAATAGTTACTTTTTTATAATGACTCTTCAGCTGGTGAACATGTTTATTATGGTGAACAGATCATACATATATAGTCTTGAGAATTTTCTCCACAACACTGCATACATGTACAGTAATTTACTTTCTATGTAGTGACTTTTAAACAGGGAATTGTCTTAGGATTTTGAATATGGTGGATTTCTCTCCACTTGGAATTGCCTGACATCCTGGAGAACAAAGAACTGAGAGGCTAGAGTATTACGTTTATGCTGAGACAGATTGTAGCCATCTTATTATGAAATCATTTCCTTTTTCTTGCATGTCAGCAGCCAGGTAGTGTGGTGTCTCTCTCAGAGTCAAGAAGCATCTGTCCACAAACCGTTTGACGGAAACTATATACTATATCTTCCTATGCTGGTGAGCTTGGTCTCTTGTACATCTTTTCTCTCTCTCTCTCTCTCTCTCTCTCTCTCTCTCTCTCTCTCTCTCTCTCTCTCTCTCTCTCTCTCTCTCTGTAATTCTCCACAATTGCACTATAGAAGTTTATATTAAAGACAATGGTGTAAGGGAAATGTAAGTGGCAGTCAGCAATTACTCAAGTGTTGCTGCAATGAATCACAAAGTTGACAGTTGTCAGATGTACCGTAGTTATAAAGGCTCACTTTGTGGTGTTCAAGATGCAATACTAATGTTAAGTAGCAAGTTAAGTTGTATTAATTTTAACCAAAATACCATTCCTCAGGGCTAAAGTTAATTCTCCATTGGCCAGTCAAGTTGGTGGCAGGATGGAGGACCCAGTGAGTCCAGCAACACGCGGTGCTGAGTTGCTGTGGGATGCGGATTCTGATGCCAGCTCGGAATTGAGTGACATCTATGGTGACTTGGAGGACCGTGCTGTCACAAACTCAGAGGCTGAAGATGTGGATGATGCTGACATATTTCAAGAGTTGGGTAGGATTGCAGATGAGGAGAGGCAGCTATCTAGCTGCAGGCCAAGTTCTGAGGCTCAGGGAAACCCAGTTCTTCAAAATGATGTCTTCTCTCAAAACCAAAGAAAAGAAGATTGCCAAAATGAACAAAGCACAAGTGAACTCACTCATGGTAAAGCAACACCTAGTGTCTTGGATCACAACTTGCCACAAGCTGAGGATCTTGCCAGGAAAGAATTGAATTCTGAGGTTCTAATCAATAATTCTGCATTTGTTTGTGGGAATGGAGGAGGTGAAGTTTTACAAGATGACAGTTCTGTGAACACCCAAAAGAAGGCAAAGAAAAAACATACAAGAGATAGCACTAAAAAGAGTGTTGAGGGTCACTCTAAGAAAAAAGGCAAAAGTCACCACATCACGCACAAGGATGTACAGATCAAAACAGAAAAGGAAACAGATTCTTTGTGTGACAATTCTACTGATTTACAGTTAGGTGCAAGTCAGAACAAAGACCTACAGTTTGTTCTCTCACATGTGATAAAGAAGTCCAAATGCTCCATTGAGAGTAGGGAAAATGACCTATGTGCTAAAAATAATTATGTTTCCAAGGATCAGCATTCTTTATTGGAAGATGGGAGGAAAGAAAATAGTTCAGAGGGAAGTGGTCATAGCTTGAGCAGCAGCAGAGAGGAAATACCTTCATCTAAGGAAAAGCACCAAAGTGCTGCATCAGAAGATGAAACAGGAGAGAAGGGAAAGGTTTTGGAAATGCAAGAAGGAAAACCAAGTGATGGAAGGAGTAGTGTGAGGAAGGTGGCCACTGTGGCAGAGGAGTTACACACAGAACCCAGACCTGCCTCCACCAGTGAAGCCTCTGCCAGTGTGGTCCAGAATATAATGATGATGGCTAAACTTCCCAGTCGGTCCACTGCTGCAGATTTTATGGATATGGGACACGCATCTGCTACAGAGAAGAGAACAAGCTCATATAGAATCCCTAAGAAAAATGAGAAGGAAATGCAGAATAATCAGCTTGACTTGTATGAAGACTTGCTCGTTGGGCAGGGCAGAGATGAGGTGAGCTAATGTTGACTGTGTTTCATTGATTTGGATTAAGTGATATATCTAGTTCATGGAAGTTGAATTCTGCAAAGCCTTTTACTTAGTGTGAACCCACATGGTGTGAAGGTAGTTTTTGCATTAATAGTACATACACACCAAGAATCATGATGATCACACAATCATGAATGAACACAAATATTTTGGCAACAATTTGCTCACCAATTTGCTTGCATAGTGTGAATACTTGGCACAATAATTAGGGGTTGTCAAACAAACATGAATCTGCTTATTCAGAGCCTGCATATATGTAATGAGAACTAAGTGTGCTGTACATGCATACATGTGTAAGTTATTTACACAGTACTACCTGCCGTTCCAATGATGCTGCTCACCACTTTGATTAAGTACCCAAGCAAAGACACATATTTTCAGATTGTGCTTTTACTTGAATGAAAGACTGACCAAAAGTTAATGATTCACGAAATAATTAAATAAATAAATAAAGTAGTCTTACTAAATGGAACATAGTGTAAAAGGTGCCCTGATATAGGTAGAGTATATTTTGGTATGGATAGCTTCAGTACCTATTTTGAGGGATCTCTTATCTGGACACCATGATGATTTAAGCAATGGTATCTTCCACCAGACAGATCAGTGAAATGCATGCCATAGTAGAAGTAATAATAGTTTTGTGCTTTGTGAGTGATGTGTTTTGTGTGCTTGTAATTTTGTGTGGCATTTTTGTTCAACATCAATAACCATAGCACTGGCATTAATTGTACGCTTGATGTAGCTCCTCCAAGAGATAAAGAAGTTGAAGGCAGAGCATGAGCAGCTGCAGGAAAGCCTCCACAGCTCACAACAGCGATGTTTGGGGCTGGAGAAGGACAATGAGACCCTTCTGAACAACATGTCCTCTCTGTGGAAGACTTCAATATTTCAGCTACGCCAGAAGGCCAATGAGGTCATCACACTGAAGAGAGAGTAAGTGTGTACATGACCATTTATTTGTATCTTTTTGTATGATCTTTGGCACTCAATTGTAACTTTTATTTTCAATTTCTATGCACTTTGAAAACTACCCCATTATGCAGTTAAAGAATGTAATGATCAAATAAACTAAATCAATGAGTGAATAGAGTGAGAAACAGCACCAACATGAGATACCTTAACCTTACCTGACTTACTTTCTTGGATCCTGAAGCTCACACTGTATTGCCGTTGCAGGAAGGAGGCCATCATCTTCCGCCGAGCGTTGCGTCAGGTGCCCAAGGATGAGCTGGACCGTGTTGTCTCACACATCGCTGCGTACAACAAGGAGGAACTCAAGGAATTCATAAATGTTAGTCTTCTGTTGTGTTTTCTGTGACAGTAGTAGTAGTAGAGGTGTGGGTTGTGGTGGTGGTGGAAGGGTTAGATTTGTCATGGGAGCTTGTGACTGATGCTGTCATGTGGAGTGGAGTTTGCCTGTATAATACAAGTTAGTGGTTGCCTGGTCTGCTCATCTGGGTGCTTGAAAAGTAATGCCAGTCTAAACTGAGGCAATTAAAGAGGTTTCGGAGCTGTAGTAATGTATCAGGAGTTAGTTGGGCATTCATCATTTCATATATGTATAACACGTCTTTCTTTAGCTGTGATGTAGAGACTATAAACATGAGATTTGGAAGGGCAAGTATAGACACTGCTGGATGATATCAATATCTCACAATTCACTCTTTAATTGAATTAGTATACTGGCAGGTGAAAATCATCGCTGCTAAGTTCACAGACAGTTGGAACTACAAGAAAATGGCTTCTATAAAAGCTTTGTTGGTTTATGATAAAAAGCTTAACAAGAACACTCATAGATTTTGATTTCACTATTAATTTAAATTGGCTTCCACTGAAGAAATAGATCAGTCATGTGTGAAGGCACACATTGGATAGGAAGAAATGAAGGGATAGTGAATGAGGAAAAGCATTGATGTAGTGATTACCTACTCAAATTCCGTAAAGGAATGAACCATAGAAATGTAGGCAAATGATTAGAGGCATTAGTCTTATTCAGGCTTATGTTACAGAGCCTAAATGAGGAGAAAGAAGATAAGGAGTGTACTTGCTCAAGAAGCACAAAAACCCCAGTGAGAACTGGAACTGTCGCCCAGAGAGTGAGACAGGCTACCAGAGGTGTGCGCCTCAGTCCCTCTTCCGATAGTGAGGCACAGACACTCAAGAATCTGCTTGGGAAGAAGGGGGAGACAGTCACCCACTCAGAAGAGAAACTCAGAACGTGGAGTATGACCAGAGCCTCTTTCAGATCGCAGAAGTGTCTTTTCTCAAGGAAAGAGGAGGAAAGAGAAGATGTAAGGCCAAAGCCTGAGGTGACCAAGTCAGTTTGGAACCGCCTTGGAAGAAGTGATCTTGATAGGAAAAGGACAGATATTGAAAATGAGAGAAGTGGGATTAGTACAAAGGAGGAAAAACACAAAAATGAAAGCAGAGATGCCAGTAATCGAGGAGACCATAGTAGATATGAAAAATCTTCATCAGGCAAAGAAAAGGGTTCAAGAAAGAGCGTGTTTTCAAGACTGGGCATAAAGAGAACCATTACCAATGAAGAGGAAAATGCCAATACTTCCGCTGATGTACAGCCACGAGATGAATGCTTGGATGTTAAGAGAGGTCCCTCTAAAGATGCACCCAACACTGAAACTCCCCTGGAGAAAATTGGAAAGGTGGTTCATGTGAAAAAGGGTGTGGAGTTGAGTGATCAGTGTATGGAGAAAATAAGGCCAGTTGAGGAACCTGAGGATAAGTCTCTGGAAGACAGGATACCCTCAAGCTTCAAAGTTTGCTCCAGCAGTGAATCTATTGATGCTCCACACAGCACCACTATGAAACAAGAGAGCTTGGGTGTACATTTATCCAAAGATCGAGTACCTCCTGCCCAACAGAGTGGAGGTGGAACAGGAGTTCCTTTAAGTTGTGAAGAAGAGATGTTAAGTAAAACACTATTTGGCCAGAGGATGAAGAATAAGCTGAAAAATTTAGGAAAGTCCCATCCACCAATAGAGCAGGATCAGACTTTGTCCTCTCCATCAGGTCCAGATGTACACAACGATGTGCCACAGCCACCTGTAGAGACCACACCTACCCACAGACACACAAGGCAACTAGACAAAACCAAAACAACCACCTCCAGTCTTCGTAAAAATGTGAAGAAAGCAATATTTGTAGAATCCAAGACTCAAAGTGAGGACAAGGTTACCATCAGATCTGATAAAGGTGAGATCAAACAAGATCTGAATGGAAATGATAAACAGGGTGATGGACCAACTTTGGAAAAGGACAGCAAAAGATTGAAAAAGAAGCAGTCCTCTGTTTGTAAAGAAAACAGTTACAAAGAAAAAGAACCAAAAAAAACAGTCAGAGAAAATTGTCAAGAGATTCAGGAAGATAATGTGGAACAGGTTGAAGGAAGCTCTAAGAGACAATCTCAAAGTGCAGCAGATGATGATGATATCAAGAAAAATGCAAAAGCACTTGATAATGAGATGAAAGCATTGGAGTGGAATGATATTGATAGTAAGGAAATGGATGGTGCAATTCTATGCCTGGCTAAGCTTAGAAGTGTATTCAATAATGAGGGGGAGAATATAAAAAGCAAGAAGGAAGAGAAAAATAAGCATTTTTGTAGCCTCTTTGGTGATGATGAAGACTTAAGTGAGGATGATGATGAATTAATTGACAATGAAGAAAGTAAAGATCAAGATTCTGAGATTCATGGGAGAACCTCAGAACATGTGGCGACACCTAATGATCACTGTACCAAGAGGAAGCTTGAAAATAAAGAAAAGAACGTTGACTCAACCAAGAAAGTGACGGATTTGCATAGTAAGGTTGAGAATATACAAAAACTTCAAATGGACAATGTACAAGCAGGTGACTGTGAAAATAAACAGAAACAAGGACCAAATAGTGACCAAGAAGGTGATTCAGAAGATGCAGATGCCAAGGAATATCCAAAGAGGAGAGAGTCAAGCAAAACTGCCCAACAAGCTCAGAGATCGGAAGATGACACTGAAAAGATGAATAGAAAATCAGTACGAAAGGAAAAGAAGAAAAAGTCATTGAAAAATGTCCCAGAAGTAGATGTGCAGACTGAAAGCAAGAGTAGAGACAGGAGCCAGGCAACATTGAGGAGTGGTGAGGACAATAGTTCTGTGTGTGAGGTAAAGCACAGGAAACACCAAACCAAAGATAGAACTAAAAAAGTAAAGTCAGAGGCAAGAAAGCACAAGGATTTAGACACACAGAATATGGAGGAGCAAACAAAAAAGAAAACAAATTTGGAAAAGAACAATGAAAGCAAGAAAACTTCCTTGGATATGAAACAGAAATCTGGCAAATCAGAACAAGAAACCAACACCAAGGAAACACAAGACATTGAACCTTCAGAACAGAACACAGATGAAAGGAGGGGAATGAGTGCAAGCAAAGAAAATACCAAAAAGAAACCTGTTGCTCTTGAAACTAATGATAAAGAAAAATCTAGTGACACTACTGAAAGAAATACATTACAGCAGAAGCAAAATGATGGACAAATTCTTAACAGAACTCCCACCCCTGTTTTAGAGGAAGAAATGAGAAGCAGTGGTGATGAGGATGAAGATGATGGTGAAATTGATGTATTCAATAGGACTCCAGTTCAAAGTCCTGTAATGGAAAATGTGTCGGAAGAACATGAAGCTTTGAATGATACCAAGCAGCAGGAGCAAAGTGATGGCAAGGAAATGAGAGATGCAGAAGGTGAAGAGAAGAGCATGAAAAGTAATCCTAAAAAGAACCCAGATGAGAACATTGAAGGAAGAACGATGACTGTGATTGAAGATGAAGATAGAGAAGGGGATTGTACTGACATTACCCATGATAGGAATGATGAGTGTCTGGCTAATGTAAGGAAAGAAAGAGAAGCTGCCCCTCAAGACACCATGAGCAGCATTGATGACCAGGACAATGACATCTTGCAAAGTCTTCTGGGGACAAATTACAATGAGGACAGCCTCTTTTTATCAGATGAGGAGTTATTGTACGAAGACGGCTGTGAGAACGAAGATGAAGAAGAAGAAGAAAAAGAAGAAAGAAACTCTGTGCATGATAAAAAACCCAAGCTTACAAACAATAGTAAGAATGACCATAGGGAGAGTAGAATGGAGGAAGAAAGAAAATTGAAAACACAGACAGAATCAAAGGAACTAAATGAAAAGACAGACAGAGTTCATGACGTGGCGAAAAAGGCGAGCATCACAGAAAGTACCAACTCCCCTCGAAGGTCTGCAAGGGAAAGAGGACAAGACACACCCAAGACCAAACCTCATAGAAGTAATGATGGCCTGGATGACATAAACACAACACCAAGAAGTGTAAAGAGACAATCAAGAAGAGATACACACACTCCCAAAACAGGAGAGAGGAAAAATAGCAGTCGGAGTCCATCACGCAGTCTGTCACCCGAGAAAGGCAATCTGTCAAAGTCTGTGGGGGGAAGAATAAAGAAGCTGTTCTCAAGTACCAGTAGCAGGAGGCAGCAGGGGAAGGAGGAGGGTGTGAGTCCCTTGATGGCCAGGGAGGAGAGGCTCCAGAGCAAGAGAACAGAGAAACAAGAGCCACTGAGTAAAAGAGCAGAGAAGCAAGAGCAGCAGAGTAAAAGAGTGGAGAAGCAGGAATCCCATAAAAGATCAGAAAAGCAAGAGCTGCAGAGTAGAAGAGGTGAAAGGCAAGAGTCAAGACATTCAAAGGATGAGACTGATAACTTAAGGCCAAAGGATAAGGACAGGAGGAAGAATGCAGAAGAGCACAGCAGAAAGAGGGAATCACACAGTCCACATGTGTTGTCATCCCAGAACAGAAAAAGTCCACCTAGACTGAGGAAGAGTAGGAAAAGAGAGAGGAGTGAATCAGAAGTAAGTGGAAAAAAGGACTGGTCTCCCAGAAAGAAAGGTGAGAGGAGCTCACCTCGGAAAAGAGAACCAAGAGAAGATAATGAAGAACCAGCCAATAAGAAGAGGAGGGTGTCTGTAAAGAGTCGCTTAACTCTGCCACCCAACAGTGATGAGGAAAACATGAAAAGACCTGTAAGGTGGCAGCCATCAACCCCTGAGACTGAGAGAACAAGGAGGATAAGCTCAAGACTAAAGAACCAGCCCCATGTTGCTGATGAACGCACAAGAGAGTCTGCTTGGCAAGGCACAGCACAACACACTTCCAAGACCCCAGACACCCAGAGAAAGTCCTCACCTAACAGTGTGCCTGTCGACAGCAAGTTGCTACGCAGCATTCTGACACAGTCTCCCTCCAAGTATATGGAACAGGAAGATGAAAAGGAGGAAGGAGAATTAGATGAAGATGAAGAAGAGGGAGAGGTAAAAGACATCTGCAGTGGTAAACCTGTAAAGAATCATGAAAGAAATGAGAAATGTGACTTGGTCAATAAGAATGATGATTTTAGAAGGCAACCATTGAAACCAAAGGAACATAATAGTAACATGGAAGATAAAGAAAAGACAATGCAGACCAAAGAACACAAGCCAAGTAAACACAACACCGGTGTAGATAGCAGAAACACACAGGATGGTAAATCATGTGAGACAGATAAACATGACGTTAAAGTTGATACTGACAAGAAACGTCATGAACAGAAAAATGCAGATTCCAAAACAGTCATCTCAGATAGACCACTAGACAGTAAAGTAAGTCCTGAGAGGGCACAGTACACAGCATGTGGCACAGAAGAGCAAAATAATCCCAGATCCAGCAAAAAGAGAGGTGAGTCAGAGAAAGAGCAGTGCAGCCAGACCCAACCCTCACCACCCAGGACAACATCACCAGTACAGGATGCTGTTCAACACCAAGATATGAAGATCAAAAGGAAAAGGAGAAGAACACTAGAGTACCCGTCAGAAAACAGAAAAGAGGATGAAGATCCTAATAGGAAGAACTGTACTGCAGTGGATGATAATGCCACTTTCTTCCCAGGAGAAATGTTCCAACTCATCCAACCCAAAGTAAGAAGTCACCTTCCTCCTGACCTGTCTGTGTCTTCCATCTCCTCAGTGAGTGATGATACCATAGACTTGATGGTGAAGCAACACAATGAAAACTTTCCCTCTGATCTCACCAATGGCAGTGATGACTCTGAGACCTCTCTCCTGAAGTATATAGCCATTAGTGAAGATGATGAATGTAATGATAATGAAGCAAAAGGAAGATCAAAGGGTAATGATTATGTAGTTGATAGTGACAATGACAGTTGTGATGAGGATAAAATTAATGATGGGAAAGTAAAAAGGACACAGCCTGAAAATATAGATGATTTGGAAACCAAAGAAATGGCTCTCAGTAGTAATACACGGACTAGTAAAAGGAAGACTCAATTAATGGATGAAACTGAACAGGTCAGCCCTCGTGACAAGGTCTTGGATGAGAGTGAGCACAGTATGATCACTGAAGATTCTAATGTTGCCATGCTGACACACAAAGAGGTCACCACTACCAAGGCTACAGAGAAGACTTCTCAACAGTACTACAAAGACACAAGTGAGTCATTGAGGTGTGGATCAGAAAGTGTATTGTCATATTCTAGTACCTCAAGTGAGTCCAAATCTCCAGTCAAGTGTGATTCAGAAAATGTGTCATTAAGTTCTAGTGCCTCCAGTGAGTCTAGGTCTCCGGTTAGGTGCGAATCCCAGAATGTGTCATCAAGTTCTAGTGCCTCCAGTGAGTCTAAGTCTCCAGTTAGGTGTGAGTCTCAAAATATGTCATCAAGTTCCAACACTTCTGACAGCAGTACAGCCACTGAGAGGCAAGACACACCGCTCCATCCAGCCGTCTGCACCACACGTCCCTCCAACAACGAGGAGGAGGACATTAGGGGCACAACTGTCTGCCAAACCAACACCACTGAGGCTGACATGGATGAGCAGGACCAGCTGACCTCCAGTGATGATGAAGATGACTCAGAGCTGGACATTGAAAATACTGGAAGTGAAAATGATGAACACACAGAAAGGGCGACTGAAGATAATTGTGGAACCACTTCTACTGATGATCAGCACTTCACCAGAGGAGAAAACGAAGATGAAGCAGTTGTTGAAGATTTACCAAGTGAAACCAAATCTATCACAGAGACTGAGAAAGCTGATAATGAAGCTAATAAATCTGATGACTCTGACTCTGATAGTGACTGTGAATGTAGTGAGTGTAACAGTAGTAGTAGCAGCAGTAGCAGTAGTAGTGGCAGTAGCAGTAGCAGCAGCAGCAGTGACTCAAGTTCTTCTGACTCAGAAATGGAGGATGCACCTTTGGATGGAGTGGAGGACCTTGAGAAGTCCTTGCCTGGAGCAGAGAGGAATTCTGTTCCTGTTGATCACATCACATCAGAGCTTCAATCATGTGAGCCAGAATCCAGCGAGGCAGTGATGGCTGCTGCTGGTGAGACAGCCTCTCCCACCAAGCTAGTTTCTCCTACCAAGTTTGGGTGTAAGACTCCAAAGAAGACACCTAGAAAACCTTCCAGTAAAACTCACATGATGGAACTGAGTGAGTCTTCAGGCAGCATGGGGGCCTTCAAGAAGACACCAAAAAAGTCTCCTTGTAAAAAGTCACCATGTAAGAAATCTGTCAGAACACCAAAGGCCAAAAGAGTCCATCCTTCCCGTCCTGCCAGTACAGAGAAGCAGTCCCAGGATGCCTCCCTTACCTCACCAGAAAAGAGTGGTCATTTTCACAGTCTTTTTGAACCTGCTAGTGAGGAGCACAAGACCAGCCAGATAGATCTAGACAACAGTGGCATGCAGACCTCCCACAGATGGTCACTGCAGCAGTCTGGAGGCACAGCGAGGACAAGGCATAACAATTCCACCCCTCAATCAAACAGTGACTTACCTGTGAACAAGAACATTGAAAAACAGAAAGCTAGTACTCCATCAGATCCATTCATTAGTAAGACTTTCCTTTTAAAGAAAAAAATCAGTCCTTTAGATCCATGTTCCTCAATCAGCAAGACTTATGTCATGAAAAAGAGTAAAGTTTCTGCTGTGTCACTTACTTCCACCCCTCAAACAAACAGTGACTTGTCTCTGAACAAGACTCCTGGGAAACAGAAAGCTAGTACTCCATCAGATCCACTTATTAGTAAAACTTACCAGTTAAAGCAGAAAATCAGTCCTTTAGATGCAAGTTCCTCCATCAGCAAGACTTACGTCATGAAAAGTAAAGTATCTCCAGTGCCACTAACTAGTACAGCTCCATCCATGCCCTTCGTAGAGACTGCTGATGTTCCTGGTAAAAGATCAGCAAGTTTTGGCCCCAGCCCTGGCCACACAACCCAGCTTTCATGTACAGATTCCAATAATGTCATATCAGTGGTACATACCAACAAGAAAAGTGTGACCCAGGTACCAAAGAAAACCAGCTCCAGAACACCCAAGAAGGTTACCCAGGAGGAGAAAGTCACTACTACTACAGCAGAAAAAACAACTGCTAAAAAGCGCCGGTTAACCCCAACTTCTGTGATGTCTAACATCAAAAACCCTTCGGGAAAGAAGATACGGATGATTGCCCCAGCCATGTACGAGGGTGTTTCACCAAGGAAGCTCTTTCCAAGGGCAGATAAGATTAATCAGGGAAGAAATTCACCTCTTCTGTCTAGCCCTGGGAGTAGTGTAGATTCCCCAGAACCCCCAAAGGCCAGCATCAGTACAGACATTGTTGTTCCAGTGAAAGTTCGACGAGCCAAGAGACAGCTCAACCTTGGCTTATCAAGTTCACCAGTGGAGCACATCTACACGAGTAAACAGTCTCTTGGTCACAGTGATGCTGCCCATAGTGGGAGGCCTCATGGAGACATCTCAAAAGTTGGAGGAGGTGTTACACCAGCACAACAAAAGACAGGTGACACCTCAGGACAGGTCCTGCGTAGGAGTCCAAGGAAGCCCCGCCAGTCCTACAAGCTGACCATGTAGTACAAATTTTCCTGCTGGTGGTTCTCTTTTAGCAGCCAGTATACTTATTGTCTATGTAAGTAGGTGATGTCCTTTGACACTTCCTTGTCTGTTTTAATTTCATTTTTGAGAATGATCATTCTTTTGATTTGATTTGATCAAAGGCACATTCTTTGTACAGTCTTTTCAGATGTAAATAATAAATTTGTATGAGTTTCTTAGGTTTGTAGTTTAATTTATCCAGTCAGTCTTTCTCTTGGTGTGTAGTTGGTGAGAATCAGTGCCCTCAGCAGTCACCACCACCAACTCCTGCAGACCCAGGGACTGAGATGGATTTCAGTGCACCTGTGTGTTTTCACCCATGGTCATCAGCTGGTCCCTCAATACAACCAACCATTCCCCAGCGGAAAGAGTTCATTGCTCATAGTAACCAATCGTTGGGTGGAACTGAGACCACTTGCACACCACACACTGAAGCAATAAGGTCAGTTCTTTGCCTACATTCTGTGCCTTTTTGCTGTTTGGTGGACAGGAGGCTGCACGTTAAGAGGCGTGCCTGCTCTGCTGCATCTACGCCTTATAACTACTCATGCCATCTTAGTTGTGTGTCAAGTATGTTCAAACTGGCATCTTGTCTCAGGAATGTCAGTCTGGCTTTGTAGTGTTATGGTGTTAAATGATGGGGTGAGGATAAGCCATAGCCATGGTAAGCTGCCACTGCCCTCCTTTCTGGCCTGAGTCAGTGTTGTAGTGAACTGTAGCATCACTACTCCAAGTGGTGATTGAATATGCCTTGTGTATCGGTGCTGATGTGATAAATCAGGCAAGTCAAGAAGCAATAGACAATGTCTTGAAGACACCTATAATACTGTTGTAGTATTGGCGTGACAAGTCTTGAGTGATATGTTTTATTGCATGCTGTTGGTTTATGGTGTGTGATGTGTGTGGTGTCTACTCTCAACACACAAACATGAAAAGGTTTGTTTTTCAACTCTAGTTAATACCCACCTGCTGTGTTTTTCCAAGTGCATTTCATACTCCAGCAAAGCATATCACTTCCTTTCAAAATAATAAGTTAACTTTATTAAAAATGTTCACATAAAAAACAACAACAACAACAACAATATAATGCCGTTAATTTAAGCCTTATAAGGTACACTTAACACACACATGAAGAAACTGTCACTAATCATCCAATATTTCGTATGCAACAACGAATATTAACTACCGACAATGGGCGAGTGGAAGGAGAACCTGCCCGTCATGGAAAGGGGCGTGGCTGGGAAATGTTAGGACACTTCCAAGGCAGGACACATTGTGAAGAGTCTGGGTTGAACAGCAGCGAGGGAGGACAAGTACGGTGCAGGAGACGACCTTCACCTGTGCAGAAATAATAGTGTTTGCAGCAACCCTGGCACGCCGGGTAGTATCCCTCCTTGTCGCAATGGTCGCTGGCTGGCTCATTTTTGGAACAATCTTGTGGCCGCACACATACTGGGTAGCGAGGGTCTGTGTTGAACACCAGACCGCCGGGACACTGTGTTTTCACTGGCCAAAACTCGTCGCCGGTGGCTTCGCAGTGCAGGAAGTCAGAACAACAGTCGTGGCAGCGGGAGAAGCTGCCGGGGTGGCGGCAGGTGGTGCCGTTGATTGAAGGACCTCTGATGGCTGGGTCGTAAGGACATTCTTCGGGAGGAACGCAGTATGGATAGGTGGAGACTGTATTAAAAACAAAGCCTGGAGGGCACTGCTTGGTGGTCCTCACCAGCCTGTCATCCTTCTGATAACAGTGTGTGTACAGTGACTGGCACGTGTGGCTCTTGGTAAAGTAGCCAACGTGAGTGCATTGGTTGATAGTCACATCGGAGCCCCCCTGTCCTGGTGTGTTGCTGGAGGGGCAGGTCACCTCACAGGCAGCCCCGCCACTACATTGCAAGGTTTTGCGGTCAAACACAGGCCGGTCAAAGGGACACTGAACACGCACAGGTTCTTGACTTCTGTACAGACCTGAACATATATAGTAAAACCGGCAGTCTTTGGGGTCAGCGGTCAGCCCTCCCAGCTCCCCACACTGCGGTGCACACGCTTCCATTTCCAACTCTTCTGACGACGGTGGTTGGTTGGATTCATCATTATCGCCAGTCGTTATGGAGGTATCGCTGGTGGCGGGAACTGTGACTGCTACGCTCTGGTTAGAGCAAGGCTGGTAACATTCTGCCTCCGCCACACACCGCTTCTTGCCGAAATGGAAGATTGGTGTCCGTTTTGGGCACGTAGCGTGGACGGGTCGAGGTGCTAAACTGTCCACGTAGACACAGGCATAGTATCGGTTACAATTTGAGAGATCGGCCAGTAGAACTCCAGCCTTAGAGCAGTGCACAGGCTCACATGCTGCACTGCCTGAGGTGTTGCTAACGCTGATCGGATTGTCAGGACTTTCGCTGCCTGAGTCTTGTGTGATGCTTGAGCCTTCTGCTGCGGTGCTACTGGGAGGGGCAGTGACAGCAGCTGCATCTGTGGTAGGAGGCTCTGTAATGACATTGTCAGCACATGTAAGGATGCAGGGTGCGGTTCTCTGACAGCTGTAGGATGACAAGTCAAAGACAGGGCGATCCTCAGGGCACTTGATGCGGGTTAGATGGTGCTTGCTGCCCACCACCATGCACACGTAGTAGTGGTGGCAGTCCAGCGGGTCATGCACGATGGTGTTGTGGGCGCTGCATCGCGGCCTGCACGATCCTGGCCGTACGGGTGCGGTGGTTACTATGGTCTCAGGTGAGGTGGAAATGTTTGATGAACTACCAAGACTTGAAGTAGAATTTTGCCCACAGGCAGTTTTGCAGGTGTTCACCTGAGAACAGCTGGTGGTGGCGGTGTCGAAGTAGGGCTGATGGGAGGGACACTTCATTCTGGTGGCCGCGAGAGGAGACCCGTCACACACGTAGTAGTGGTTACAGTCCCGAGGATCAGGCACGATGGACTGTGACTTGACACAGCGAGGGGAACACGGGTCGTTGCTCACGTCAGGACTCTCGGGTGTAGAGGGAATGGTGGAGTCTGTCAGAGGACAAGCCAGTTTACATTCTGTCTTTTCCACACAGATGTTCTTGCTGCTGTCAAAGAATGGCTTGGCGTCGGGGCACCTGGATCGGATGGGCTGAGGCGTGAGTGTGCCCATCAACATGCACACATAGTAGTGCTTGCAGTCGGAGGGATCTGGCACCCTAGTGTTAGGGATGAGGCACTTGGGATGACATGAGGGTTCTGGCGAGATATCAGGGGTAGAAATAGGAGCTGATTCATTACAGAAGACCTTACAAGCGCCGCCTGCACTGCATCTACCCAGGGTCTGATCGAAGACTGGTCGATTTGATGGACATCTAATGCGTTTAGGCTCTGGAATCACATCTCTCAGGAAGTGGCAGACGTAGAAGTAGCGGCAGTCTGCTGGATCTGCTAACCAGGAATCGGGAACCAAGCAGACAGGTTGGCAATCTATCGAAGAGGATGGCAGTGGAGGAAGGGACGGCAATACATCAGCCGTATTCGTGATGGAGGTGACTGCTGTTATTGTCGTTGGGTCGTTTGGTGTGTTGAGGTTTATAGTTTCATTCTGAGACACGACAATTGTGGCGAAGGCAGGGCAGCGAGGCAAGCAGGGGGCCCGCCTGACGCACTCGCCTACAGCGGAGTCAAAGGTTGGCCGGGAGCTGGGGCACTTCATGCGTATGGGATCTGGCTGTGAATTTTCCTTAAAGTCACAGATGTAGAAGAATCTACAATTGCGAGGGTCGGCTACTTTCTTACTAGGCTCAGTGCATGATATGAGACAGCCTGGCAATGGGGGCTGTGTTGCATCGGTGGTAGTGGTAGTGGTGGTTGTGGTGGTGGCGGGTGTAGTAGTGGTAGTGGTGGTAGTCGTGGCAGATGTGGTGGGGGTTGTGGTGGTGGTGGTGGTGGGGGAGGTGGCTGGCGGCGTCGTGGCAGCGCTGGTAGACTCCACATCTTCTGAAGTGGCGTCAGAGTTTCCTGCTGTTGTTGAGGCATCTGTAGCCAAGGTGGTTTCACTGGAGTCTGAGTCAGTCGCGGCGTCCTGGTTCCCACAGCGCACCTTGCACTGGACGCCCCTGATGCACAGCTGCAGCGTGGGACTGAAGATCGGCACGCTGGCTGGGCAGATGAACGGACGGGGCACCAGCTTGTCGTCTTGAGCAACGCACTTATAATAGCGATTGCAGTTAGTGGGGTTTGGAATCCGCAAGCCAGCAGCAGGACAGATTACGGTATCGCAGCTGTAAGGGCGAGTGGGAGGGAGAGGGAGAGGCGGCAGTATTGATGAAGTGTCCTCTGGTGCAGTGGGGGCGATTATCGAAGTGTCGGCGGCATTGGTGGCAGCAGAAGTTGAATCCCGAGAGGTGGACTCAAACTTGGTGAGTGAAGTAAGCTTGTTGAACAGGTCGGTGGTGAAGCTCAGAGTCAAGGGCTTAGTGGCGAGGCCGATGTTTGGTTGGATCACGGGCAAGGTGAACGTGCTGATTAGGGGAGAAATGGTGAAGGTGTGCTTCGTCAGAGTGGTTGGGGGCTGAAGGGGGAGGACGATCGTGGGTTTGGGGAAGGGAGGAATTTCGATGGGGGCCTTGACGATAGTTGTGGTAGTGAAGGTGGGCAGACCAATGGTAGGGTAGACGATTGCAACTTGCTTATTTGCTATATTGGGCAACTGGATTGGGAACAGGTTAGATAGGATACCTGGCCTGAAGGGTAAGGCGGCCACTGCTGAGGCTGCTGCTGTGTCTGCTGCCACCATGTCCACAGCAGGCGAGTCGGCGCTGGTGTCTGCGGAGGGCGTGAGTGCTGGCATCCCTGAAGCTGAGGGGCGTGTGGTGACCATGGCGGCAGGGAGTGTGGCTGAGGGCTCTATGACGGCAGGGATGTGTGATGGCTGGACGATGCTGGCAGGGAGGGGGACTGGTGACTGGATGGTGGCGGGGAGAGGAACTGGTGACTGGATGTTAGCAGGGAGAGGGACTGGTGACTGGATGGTGGCAGGGAGAGGGACTGGTGACTGGATAGTGGCAGGGAGGGGGACTGGTGACTGGATGGTGGCAGGGAGGGGGACTGGTGACTGGATGGTGGCAGGGAGGAGGACTGGTGACTGGATAGTGGCAGGGAGGAGGACTGGTGACTGGATGGTGGCAGGGAGGGGGACTGGTGACTGGATGGTGGCAGGGAGAGGGACTGGTGACTGGATGGTGGCAGGGAGGAGGACTGGTGACTGGATCGTTGCAGGTATGGTGGCTGGTGACTGGATGTTAACTGGCTTGGTCGTAATCAGAGCAGGTTTGGTGACTGGAGACTGGATAGTGGCAGGAATAGTAACTGGTGACAGGATGGGTTTGCTTGTGATCAGAGTATTGGTGACTGATGATTGGAGAATAGCAGGAAGAGTTACTGGTGAGTGAATGGTGGCCGGTTTGGTTGTAATCAAGGTATTAGTATTAGCAGGCTTGGTGATTGGTGACTGAATAACGGCAGGGATAGTGATTGGTGCCTCGATAATGGCAGGTTTGGTTGTGATTAGAGTATTGGTAGCAGCCGGGAGAGGAACTGGTGATTGAATGGTGGCAGGGAGAGGTACTGGTGACTGGAGAGTGGCTGGCTTGGTGATTGGTAACTGAATGGTAGCCGGTTTAGTTGTAATAAGAGTATTAGTAGTAGCAGGTATGGTGACTGGTGACTGAATGGTGGCAGGCAGAGATACTGGTGATTGGATAATGGGAGGGTTGCAAGTAAGACTGGTGGAGACTGCTGCTGTTGAGGTGGAGGTGGAAAGAGTAACCTCCGGAGACCCTGTGGTGGGTGGCGGGGAGGTGGAGGGTGTGGTGGGGTCGTTGCATGGCTCTAGTGTGGTAGAAGAGGAAGGTGGTGTGGTGGTTTCAGCGAAGGGTTCATCTGTGGTAGATTCTGTGACATCCTCCTCCTCCTCCTCCTCCTCCTCTTCCTCGGTGGTGGTGGTAGGTGTAGTGGTAGTGGTGGTGGAGGAGGTGGTTGGAGGTTCGGTAGATGGTTTAGTGGAGGGTGTGGTGGAAGTTGTTGTGGAAGGAGTAGTAGTTGTAGTGGTGGTGGTAGAAGGCGTGGTGGAGGGAGTGGTAGAAGGAGTTGTTGTTGTGGTAGTAGGAGTGGTAGAGGGCTCAGTTGTAGTGGTAGTAGTGGTAGAAGGAGTAGTTGCAGTAGTGGTAGTTGGAGTAGTAGAAGGCTTAGTTGTAGTGGTAGTAGTGGTAGAAGGCGTGGTGGAAGGCGTCGTGGTGGTAGTGGAAGGAGTAGTGTCGGGCTGCAGGGGCGGAGGCAGTTCAGCGACATGACAATTGTGGCCTCCCAGGGGTAGCTGAGTCCAGTTAGAGTAGACGTGATGCTGGGATGGGCACGAGAGGCGGCAGCGGGCCCTCTCCGAGCACTTGCGGCTGTATCGGTTGAAGACAGGAGTGGAGGAGGGACAGGAGCACCGCGCTAGCACCAGTTCCCCACGCAGCTCCTTGCAGACGAAGTAGTGGCGACACGAAGACTTGTCCACCAGCATGGCGCCGTCACGAGGACAGCCCGGCATGCACAGGCCACTGCGAGTCTGAGGTGGAAAAGAACGGTGCTTCAATAAAAGTATGGCATGTTGCTGCTGCCTCACCGCCCCGCATGACGTCTGCTTGTTAGGTCATTGGCAGCAGCTATAAGGCACAGGTACGAATTTTAGTGATAATTTGCATAAAGACAGTTATCTTTATCATGTGAAAATATTTAAAGATATGCCTGATATCTGATTTCGTGTGATTTATTTATTTATTTTTATATTAGTCGTAGTTTTTTGTTAGTTTTTGAGACTATACTTTTGAGGCTTGCTCTAAACCGCATCATGATAACAAACTTACCTGATCTCCATCATACTCATCGCTGTACTCGTAGTCGTCCTCATAGAATCCATAGTCGTCCTCTTCCTCCTCCAGGGGCATCGGAGAGGCCACGCAGAGCACTAACACAGCCGCCACCACCACCGCCACCCGCACCAGCCCCAGCCACACGCCCATCGCCGCCGACCCTCAGCTGTGGCGCCCACCAGAATAAGTATTTCACTTCCTTCTTGATGTTTTTGTTGCCTCGAATGTGTTAGGCTATCGAGGCTTCATCAATGGAGAAGCACAACTAAGGAAGCAGCACGTCACGTCAGCCTCTCGTCCAGTCACTCCAATAAGTCCGTTAATATATTTACTATCTAAGTCTGACAACCAAAACGTTCAAATATTTTCCCAAAGCTGACATAAAACATCCACCATCAGTTTTGTATCGGTTCACGCGTCTATTCACTGTTAACACGACATTAACAAACGCACTATTGGTTAATACCGCTGATACCGCTGCAGACTTGTAGATTTGACAGCACCCAGCGGCGAGTGTCCGGTGGGCGTGAGTCGTGGTGCGGGGAGTGAAGTGTGGTGCCTCTCCCTGCTGGAGACGCGGGAGTGTGGTGACGGTGGTGGCTCCAGCAGGTGTCTCTTCAGGACATGTTTGTTCCTCCTTATGTACTCGCTCCCCGGGCCACTGACCCCGCCGCTGCCACTCGCACGCCCCCCTAGGTACACACACACACACACACACACACACACACACAGCAATGAATCAGCGACTTGTTAATCACTACTGATTACTTTGAGGCCAAATTCTTTAATTTAGTACCGCGGATGGTGACTGATATTTTGCATCTCACTTTACGTATTTCGATGGCCTGGAGGATACTCCACCACCCGTCCAACAAACACACGTGGGAACTCCCAAAATTCGACTTGAACATTGGGCAGCAGAGGAAAAAATGAAAATTAAACATCATCTGCCTATTGGTTGAGTATGAACCAATGAGGGATGCACGGCACAGCCAGCCACCACACACCGTGACTGGACGTTCTCCGCTGCTCGCCACACCACGCCTCCATTTTTTTTTTTTTTTTTTTTTTCCCTCTCCAGCGTGTTCCCTGCTTCTTGTCACGTGTTGAAAAACTTGAGTTAATGAACTTATCTGAAAAAGCTAAGTTCTCCACTTTCATAAACCCTCTGCAGGGAAGGCGGTAGTGAAGGCGCCGTTGGGCCTCCTCAAGCGCCGCGCCGGGCAGCGCCGCGCACACACTACATGGGACGCTCACCCCCACACGAAACCAACCAGCAGAACGTTTACTTGCTGGGCTTCGTGCGTGCTGGTCCCGCCAGCCTGGTGCCTCCGTCATGATGTGTTCCGGGAGCTGCTAACTCACGTTCCCAGGCTGTCTTATTCTTGTTGTCATGGTTATCAACTCCATCCCTAATTAAGAAGCGCCGACTTTTCAAAGGAATACAAAGAAGAGCCAAATGATGAAAGAATCCCGTACATAATACACTTTTGAATATGCAGATGCAAAAGAGGAACTTATGTATATAGTAAAACGTGTTGTAATATTGTAATACTGTTGGATAATGACACTCGTTCTTCATCCGTCACCACAGAGCGCCTCATCAATCTTAATCCAAGTGTTGACTCTCGTGCAAGAAAGACATGATACATGGACCTGGCGATGTGTTGCCAGTACACTTACCCGGAACTCGGAACACAATGGTCGCACAGTAAGATGACCTCATAACGCTTGACCTCGTTTGGCAAAAGACTTCCAGACGCTGACAACGCCGGTGGGCGCCTTGTATGGGGGCGTCCCCTCCCGAGTGTGTACACGGGCGACCACGAGTGTGTGGAGAGTGGGAAGTGTGTGGCTAACTGTGGACACTGCCCGGGGTATTCACTCGGCCCCGGGAGCTGACCCTCTTCGCGGTAGTTTCCACCGACTCCTGCATGACTCAGGAGGGTCCTTGGCTGGGCTTGAGTCTTGCCTCTGCTGATGCTCCCAAGGCAGCAACACAAAACGCAGAAATCAAGTTACTTAAGAATCCTAAAAGTAAGAAAAAAACAAATACACAAATTATTACATTTATAACCTTACAACAATTTCATCTAGAAAAATGCAAAAAATGTAAATTCTTTATCAACTTTTGAAGAGGGAAGAATTAATGTTTGTATGCTTTAGGATGAAATTGCTAAGTCCTTACGAACAAAAGCATTGAAATTGTCAATATAGCGTTTTTTTATACTGGAGAAAGAGAGAGAGAGAGAGAGAGAGAGAGAGAGAGAGAGAGAGAGAGAGAGAGAGCGCCGTAGGGTACACCCACCTTCCCATTTCCGAATTGTCTTCCTGGTCAATAGTGTTCGTCTCTTTCTCTCTCTCTCCTAGTCCCGTTAATTAAAGGAAAATACACACACACACACATACACACACAAGCGTGCGCGCGCGCGCGCACACACACACACACACACACACACACACACACACACACACACACACACACACACACACACACACACACACGTAAACACGATCATCACGCACTCCGTCAATTAATCTTCCTTGCTTTATTCTTACACTATTCCTTTTCTCACGTTTAGCAATCTTTACCATGCACTTTTCCTCTCTCTCTCTCTCTCTCTCTCTCTCTCTCTCTCTCTCTCTCTCTCTCTCTCTCTCTCTCTCTCTCTCTCTCTCTCTCTCTCT
>CM035177.1:9617489-9640513 GCA_020233015.1 Callinectes sapidus | reverse complement strand
GAGAGAGAGAGAGAGAGAGAGAGAGAGAGAGAGAGAGAGAGAGAGAGAGAGAGAGAGAGAGAGAGACTGGGGGAAGTAATAATGATAGTAGTAGTAGTAGTATAGTAGTAGCAGTAACAATAATGATGATAATAATGATAACGATAATAATAATAATAATAATAATAATAATAATAATAATAATAATAATAATAATAATAATAATAATAATAATAATAGTAATAACAACAACCACAACAGCAACAAAATCAATAATAACTTGATTTCCTGCACCATAACAGCTATCTCTAACGTAACAGTAAAAATAAACAAATGAATAAACAGAAAATAGCAAAAACGAAGCGAGACTAAAAGATATTAAAAGAACACTAGCAATGCACAGTCATGGCTTAAAAATGCATTTGTACCTCGAGAGAAAAAAAAGACAATAACTGTTAAAACAATAAATCCACATAGAGAGAAGGGGAGAGAGAGAAAAGAGAGAGAGAGAGGTAGACAGACAGAGAGACAGAGAGACAGACAGAACCGGGATGCAAGGGAAGGAAATGTTTACCCTGAGAATACCTTTTTGTGTGTGAACGTTAAACATCAGGCTATTCAACCCTTCTAGTCTGACCTCCCTCCCTCCCTCCCTCCCTCCTTCCACTCCCTCACTCCCTTCCAGATACCTTCATCAACCCTCCTCCTTTTCCAATACCTCCCTCCATCACCTTTGCATCTCACCACCCCTACCCTCCTCTTCTTCCTCTTGTCCTTCTTCGCTTCTTTCTGGTTTTCTTTTCTCCATCCTTTTCCCTTTTATAATTTCATCCACGCCCTTCTCCCTATTCTTTATTATGTGTGGCTTTATTCCCATCTTTCTTTGTCTCCCTCGTCTCCTCTCTGTACACACACTGTTTTTCCTATCTTAATCTATTCCCCGTCCTCCTTTTGCATTGTCTTTTATTCACTTTTTTATGTTCTTATTTTCCCTTTGTCTTCTATCAGTTCTTTCTCTTTTCTCTTGGTGTTTACTCATTTTCTCTCCTTCCTCTTTTTTTGTTGGCCTGTTTTCATCCTTTCATGTCTTATTTCACCATTTTCTTTTCCTTCGTCCAGTTCCTTCGTTCATTTTAATCCATCTTTCTTCATCTTCTCACTTTGCTTTCTATTAATTTATTTATTTCTCGATACACTTCCCTTTTCTCTCTTCTCTTTCCTTTGCGCTCATATCAAATAAGTGAGGCTTTATGAGAAGCTCCCAGAGGACTGTTCTTTATTTTCTGTTTCGTAACATTAACTGCTACTCGTATTCTGAAACCCTCTGCTCTCTCCCATCATGACTACTTTCAAAGGCCATAGAGATGATTAGCCTAGTTCTCAAGAGTGTTTTTTTCTCTTGGCGATGAAAAAAAAATCTTGATAATCTATATTATCTATTATAACTATTATTATTATAATACTATTATTATATACTATATATATACTATTATTATTATATTATTATAACTATTATTATTATATCTATTATAACTATAGAAATAAGTTATGAATGGATAGAAATACGTATAGTTTCAACTAGAGTCTTTTGAAAGTAGCGGTGAAGAGATGGAGAAATGTTTCAGAATACGGGGCACTCTATCAACACACGTGACCCACAGTCGAAGCATCCCAGCGCTGCAGGATCGGTAATAGGGTCAGTTTGTACAAGTGCCCGCGTTAAAAATCCCTCGCAGACCTGAAAACCCTAATATGTGGAGGTGAAACTCTTCCTGGTCCCTATTAGTAGCACGCATGCAAGAAGAGACACCTGTAGGTTAATGATAACTATTGTGTATTACTTTTTTTTCATTGCATTTTATTTCCCTCACGTTCTTTACCTCATCATCCATTTCACTACCGCCATTATTGCCACCTCATTTTTCCCTCCTCCCTTCTCTCACTCTCGCGGGCCCACTGCTGGAAACCACGTCTCTGTCCTGCTGTTGCTGCGTCACCCCGATCGATGCCAAAACTCGTGCGTGACCTTGCTGAGGCAGAGGGGTTATACTAGGCTATACTCGCTTGTCACTTCACCTTGCTCCTTCGTTGGGTGAGACATGGAAATTAAAGCCAAGGATTTTTTTTTTTTTTCTTTTTCCCCGCTCACCATGCAGCGTGACGTGGTAATCTAATTGGTGGTATAGTAATTAGTTGTTTTAAAATGAAATTCGCCGCTTGACGCTGCCAACTCACAGCAGCACATCCTTCCGCAAGAAAAAAAGTAGTTAACCTGTTGAGAAATTTAACAGGTAATGCCGTAAATTGATTCAGATAAAAATAGATTCCATTCACAGGAACACATCTCCACTTCTGTTTCTTAATTTATCTATTTATTTTTATTACACACAAAGGAAACCAGTGAATGAGCCCACTCCACAAAGAAAAAGAAAAGAAAAATAACAATAGTAATATGAAAAGCCTGCTGAAGTGACGGCTCAGGGAAGAATTAAAAATGGATTGCTTGAGAGTACAATTCTATCAACAAATCCACAGATCCACACGCCTGTATAATCTACCCTCAGGAACACTAAGTTTGCTCACTTACTGAGGTTCAAGAATTCTGGGAGAGGATTTCATACACTTAGATTCTTTTCCTCAAACATTAGGGCCAAAGAAATCTTCCTCCGAAGTGCTTGAAAAGAAACCCATCTCCGAAACGGTTCGAGAGATCGAAATCCATCTTCTAAATTCTGTATAAAAGGCATAGCTATTATTGCAGCCATGATTCTCTGCTGATGATCCTCTTTATTCATCTCCTGGTTATACTTGAAGCGCTATAAATAAGTTTAAACACCAGATATCAAATCGCAAATACATAGCTAGTTACAAATGTATCTAGTTTTTTTTTTTTTTTTTTTTCCCTTTTCTTTACGCTTTGTCTCATAAAGTCCGATATTTTATACTCAATTTGTATTTACAGTTTGTAGCATGACAGTCATTTATTCCACATACTCCAAACACTCTGGTAACAACTCTTTTCCATTTTTTTCCGACATCCCAGATCCAGTTGCTTGTTGCTTGTTTTATCCAATACCCAACAAAAAATTACGTGTTGGGGAGAAATTTTCCCTGTGACGCCGCTCTTATTGATTAAGTCACTTCAGATGAAGGCGGCGCAAACCAAACATACTGGAAAACGGTAAAAATTCAGAGACTAAGTAAGAGAAGGATACTAACAGACTATTTACCACCAGGACGTTGTAAATTGTGTTCCTTTCATATAAGTTGTTGTTGTTGTTGTTGTTATTATTATTATTATTATTATTATTATTATTATTATTATTATTATTATTATTATAATATCTAAGTCATGGAAGTCTTCGGTAAGAGTGAGCCTGCTTTGAGCCTTGGGTGTTGACTTTTATTTCTTCGATTATCCGTTCCCATTCTGTACCTCTTCCCGGTGTTTTTGTTCGTTACATTTCTCTCTTCCTCTTTTCAGAGAGACATGTAAATAGGTGGATGGATATATGTATATATATGACAGATAGATAGACGGATATACGTATCAGGACAGATAGATAGACGGATATACGTATCAGTACAGATAGATAGATGGATAGATAAAAAGACAGACAGACAGACAGATAGATAGATAGGTAGATAGATAAATAGATATATGAATTAATTGATTGGTTGATGGATATATAGATAAATGGAGAGATAGACAGACAGGCAATTTGGTATGCAGTCTAGGCACATAGATCAATAAGACTGCAGAGAAACACTTAAGAGACTCGCTGAGATGGGTGGATCGAACAGAAGAGGCAAAGTAACAGATAACAGATTTAAGTTACCAACAATACATAATACTTATAGGCCTGCCTTACAAGTTCAGAAAGATAATCAAAATATGAGTGATTGAGTGAGTGGGTGGTGAGGAAGGACAGGGGAGGGGAGTTGTTTTGCAAAGAACTAATGAAGGTCATTCTTGTACGCACTTCGGGAGAGGAATAAACACTGTGCCTTGTTTTTAATTTGGAGCTCATGTACAATACGAACATGTTAGATAACGTTCTTCATTCCAGGAGAGATAATTATGTATTTTGCGGCTTTTACAGACTTCAAGTTTTGCGGGTGTGGTGCAAATCACGTAGGTTTGGTTCCCCCTCCTGCTCCTCCCTGCATCCCTCCCCTCCAGGCAGGAACCAAAGTGGTTTGCAGAACCAATGACGCAATACGTCTCGTATTCCAAGGTTGATTATGTTTGCTTTGATTTCATGCCCTATGTGTCCAGCCTGAGGTGCTCTGGGTCTCTCTTGAGTATGGTAATAAAATCATATCCTGTCTTCATTCAAGAGTACCTTTCATTTATGTTTGGTGTGATATGCAGCAAAATTATTTATCTGTTATCCTTTATTTTGGGGTGATCACTTATGTGAAAATATAAGATACTAAATTGATAGAACTAAGTGGTGCGAAAGTAAAGTAGTTCATCTATTCAATTAAACCATAGTAATGCAGATCACGTGATTGCTTTTCTATCACTTCCCACTGCCCGTGATATAAATTCCTCTTATTCCCTACCTGATTTACATTAGATTTTGAAATATTATGTTTAATATGAACTTTGAAGTGTGTGTATTATGAATTTATACGTGATTGCATATAAGGCCTAAAAATAATCCTTGGTGGTTCTGAGGAGCAGAGCCGCTGCCTCCCTCCGCCAGCTGGTCCTCCATTGCCGCCGCAGAGCCATCACTGCCCGGAAAATGCTCCGTTCAGCCATCTCCAGAGTCTCCTGCCTCGCCAGGGCCTCCCTCCTGGAGACGGCCAGCCGGGTACCAGCAGGTGAGTTGCTTTTTGAGGTTATTGGAGTGGTAGAAGTATTTAATTATTGAAAATGAAGCGAGGAGTTATCTCGGCGCCGTGACCCAAAATGTAGATACCCTGATAGTTTGATGTACCCGAGGGATATCGCCACTCTCTGTGCCGCGTGGTGCTCGCTAGCCTGTGTGGGGCAGTGCAGTGCCTCGAGTATGCGTTAGTGGGCTGTGTGTGGAGTAAGTAGCCGGTTTGAGGTGAAGGGCCAACCCCGGCTGGATGCCCCTGACGCCCGTGGTGAGCTTAGGGGTGGTGAGAGCCGCTGTGCTGGGGCAGCTCACGGTGAAGGGCCACTAATTATTTTTACTTGTACGAAATATGTGATATGATTTTTTTTTACCTTGTTGAATATGTATATTTCCTGTCATATATGGTATTTGTTTGAATAGGTTTTGTAGTTTCATGCAATATTTAGATTTTTGGTTATTTAGGTAATTACGGTAAATTCATAGATTAATACAATATCCCCTATTTCTACCATCACCGCCCCCCACCCCTCCTACAAGCTTGGGGGCCTTTGGGGATTCGAGGGTTTGGGGGGATGCATATATAAGCGATATATGACCATTTTAAATAAAATCTACGGAAATTTCTCTAAATCTAGGGAAAGTTTTCATAATTAACCAAACCCTAATATAAACCTAACCTAACGTAACCTTGCCACAATCAATTGCTATTACGGACATAATACACGCTTACCACATAACTCGTCTATGATTATGGTAAAGTCACTGAACTTTCTAAGTAATTAGTTACATGCTTGTATCCGAGGTGGCTGTATTATAAAGATTTATCTTATTGCCCACAGAAAAGTGGCAATTCTTTCTTCTCATAAATTAGAGCCTTTTATTTTGAGTGTTTTGAAATCCATGTATGTGTTTTGTAAATGCTTTATAACCCTGCTAATGATTTTTAAATTCTTTACCCTACTCTCAAAGTGATGCAAATTGTCTGTCAGGTTAGGTTAGGTTAATTGCGTGCCAGAGATTTTTGCCACCTGAAGCATTTGCACCTGAGGATTAGCTACCTAATGAGAATCTGTTGCCCATTGAGTGGATTTGCTACCTAAACCTTTCACTTTTTATTGTATACATGTATCATTATTGACAAATAAGTGGGTAGTTTGCACTTTATATTTTTTATCCTCATTGTTGGTGGAATATGCTGATGTTTTCATGGATGGCAGGTATTTTGAAAGGTATCAGTTTAGCCTAAAAGTTACCACTGTCAAGATGGTGCAGTAGGAAGACTGTCTCAAGTTATGTATTGATTGAGGCATGAACACTTACTGGAGGTGAAACCTCTGGATACTGGTTTAATTATGTTAAGATGTTAGTAGCAAGATCCAGATCAAGACAGTATGAGAAAGCTAAATTGATATATCTTTCCCTTCCAACAGCCACAGTGAGTCGTAATGTGTCCAAACACAGCCATGAGACTGATGCTGAGCTGGACGCCCGATATGAGGCTTACTTCTCAAGGAACGACATTGATGGCTGGGAGATCCGCAAGGTGGGTATCTAATGGTGCGGTTCAAAAGTGTGGTTTTGCATGTCAGTATGTAGTAGTCATAACTCTTCTCTTGTTACAGTAATGCTGTGGAGGAAAAAGAAAATTAACATGTATCTTGGATTTGTCATTACTACCAACTGAAATTGATTTTATGAGCAGTTTTCCAATTGATTTCTGAAATGAGTGTCGACAGTAATTTTCTTATTATTGAAACGTGGTTCTTTATCATAGAAGACTGGGGTCACATTCACAATGAGTTACACTGTGTTACAAATCTTCACAATTGATTATAGACTTGCACAACTGAAGATTTGTAGCATCTGTATCATAACTATTATTGGTACAAGCATGAGATACATTTACTTACTTGTCACCAAAGAGTAAAAAAATTTGACAGTTTTTGTTACTGTTTGTGATGCAGGCCATGAATGACTTGTGTGGCATGGACCTTGTACCTGAACCCAAGATTGTCATTGCTGCCTTGAAAGCTTGCCGTCGGGTGAATGACTACGCCCTCGCTGTTCGTTTCTTGGAAGCCGTGAAGGAGAAGTGTGGCAGCAAACAGAAGGAGATCTACCCATACATCCTGCAGGTATGTAGTGTGTTAGTAAGGAAGTTAATGAATGGTGATGTATGTCTCATATTGATTTACTCTTGAAAGGGTGCTTAGGAAATTTAATTTTTGCTAGGTATTTTGTGGCATTAAAACTTCCCCAAAAAACCATTAGTATACATTTTCAATGAAGTTTATACTATATTTGTGTTTAATATCAAGTAATTTTGCATCTTTAATCAGATGTGCTCTTATTTGGTGAGTTGTATCAAATAGCAACAGTGCAATACATTGGAAATCTAGTGCATGACATTATCACTCACAATATGAAGGTGTGGGTATTTATTGATTTTGGGTTTTCAATCTTAGCATTCTTAATTTTTATTTTGAATATATTGTAATATATACTTTGAAAGGAGAGAGAGAATGTCAACAATTGAGTTCTGCAAGATCTGTTTAAGTAAGCTCATAATTTTTACAAGGATTATTAGATAGTTTAGCTTTATAACACACACTGTCACCCACAGGAGATTGGGCCCACCCTGAAGGAGCTTGGTGTCAATACTCCAGAAGAACTTGGCTATGACAAGCCAGAGCTCGCTCTTGCTAGTGTGTATGACTAAGGTGATTAAATGTCCCTTGTATATTTTTTCCAAACTTACAAATTCAACCCATTCAAGAAATAGAGCAATGTGTTAACTGTCTTGGTGTAATTACTCAGTGTGGAAATTTCCCATGTGTGTGGAATTCTACAGAGTTTGTACAGAGTGAAGATTCTCCATATATAAAGTTAATAAATTATGTACAGATGGTATGACTTGTGTTCGGTTCTTTTCTTTCACACCACTGTGGAGAACAGTGCTTAGAACAAAATTAATGACAAAATGAAAAAAAAAATTAATGCTGGAGTAGGCATTGTCAATCATAACAATATGCTGAGAAAAAAATGGCTGGGAATTATTGACATTTCCGACATGAGTTCAAATTGTTTGTGGTGCGCAATGACACACACACACACACAATGTTGACCTCTTTAAGTATGCTCTGCTGAAACATTCTTCTCATTAGTAAGTGTCCCCAAAAGTAGGAAGTGCTAGTTCCATACATTGTGTGTGTGTGCTGCAAAAAATGTCAGGATTTAAAATGTGTTATGTTGGCAAGAAAACTTCATCAGTCTCACTTGTTAGTCCTCTGCAGCTATCTGTCCTCCTCTAGTAGAGAATAGTGATTGAGGTCCACAATGGGGTGGGCTACCTCAGGGGTGAGCTGGTGACCGAAACATAACCACAGATATGACAGTCAGTATTATCATCTGTTGTGGATTAATTTACATTCACAAGTTTATTCCAAAATTCGATACATTCATCATATAGACTTGTTTTACCTCCAGGCGTACTTGCATAATAAGTGTGTCTGATTAGGGATGAAGTGGGTAGGTAGGGAATTACACCTGCCCCACCTAAAGCATTAGCATTCAGCTATATCAGGTTAAGTCTACTTAACCTTATCAGGTTAAGTCTACACAAGGTTAGGATGACATACACCAAATTAAAATACAGAATAAATTTTATTAACACATGACAGACTTGCACTTGCATGGTGTACTGCACACAATTAAAAAAACTGCTAGGAAAAGAAATAACAAAAACAGTGAACTGCCATAAAACTTAGACTAAGATCTATGTTCTATTTGGCCAATATATAAAAAACTGCAGGAATTTAACCTTCAAAGTTTTGACTGTAGAATATCTTGTTACATAAAGAGCATCTTTACATACATTTACTTTTCCAAAGTCCTCAGTTCTTGTGCTGCATGAATAGTTTTGGCACTGCACTTTATACCATGAGCCTGCAATCCATAAAGACTTGGTCAGATATAATGTTACTCACCTATGTATGTAGATTACGTATGCAGTATTGAAAGTTCTTAACTCATTTTTCTCTCTATGATCAAGAGCTCTGCCAGGGTATTATAACAAAAAACATGGTAACTTAAAACACACTTGTTTCTTTAGATATAAGCATGTACAGAGATGCCTCACCTGTCTTACAACACTCACAGATCCTCCTATGCCAGGTGAGGAAAAGGGCTTGAGAGTTTTAAAAGCCAGGCAGGAGGGAGGGCCCAAGAGTGTTCCAAGCTGGTGTGGCATCTCTATTTATATTTTAAAAACTATAAAGTAAGTTCGTCACCACATTTCTGCTATAATACTGTGGCAGAGCTCCTGATCCCACAGAGAAACCAACACACAGAGGTGAGAGTCACACATAGGTGAGCAATATTATATCAGACTAACAGTGTGGCAGTACGTCCAAGTAAACAACTAAAGAGAAGGCAGTTAGGCTGTTTTTTTCTCATTTTTAAGCATTTAAACTTTCATCCTATGTGGAATCAAAATAGACATCAGCAGCCATCTTCAGCCACATGAGAAATACTGTACTTTAATGTCTCAATGTTGCCAAGCTTGTAACAGATTAATGGCAGAAAAATGCTGATAGTGCCTTTCAATAACCTGTTATATTTCACCGGGGTCCTAGCCATGGTGGACCAACAGACTCTTTGTAAACATGGCAAGATGAACAGCAATGTAGGGGGGGGGGGTGATTGATGATGTTGGAGTGGGAGGTCCTTTATCAGTTTCACCTCAAGCTCTCCTGTTATCATTTCTGAATCATTATTTTCTGTTAACCGAATATGAAAAAGAAGCATTGTCGTTTCAATAATGTGCTCATAGCCTTAAAGATGTTCTTATCTAGCCTACCAAAATTAAACTATACAGTACAATTTTTTTACATTTTTCTTGTAAGTAGAAAAGGTAAGTGTAGCAAACTGTACATTCTGAACAACTATAGTTTTTTTTTCTCTCCATTTTATTGGTATTGACCATACTTAGGTATAATCATAATATAATACAGTACAAAGTGAGCAAGAACATCTAATCAGCTTTAGTGTAATCTAACACTCATTCTTTGAAACCCCCTTTGGTTGGATGATGTGATAAGAGTACAAGATCCGGTTTACAGATAACACTGGCGTATTCCATCCCCCTCCAGATCCTAGTTCTCTTTCTCAGGTATTCCAACACTCACTTGTGATTTTCCTACTACAACTACAAAGTGTCCACTTCACCTATGCATATGTTTTACTTCTCATTTGCATCCTTACATGACCAAACCATCTAAAGATTTTTGCTTTTGGTTTAGTCAATTCTAATTTCCCTTCTTCATTTTTAGAAGACTAGCCAAACCTTTCTTAGACATGTTCACTGCTAATGCTTTCACCATCTTTCTTATTCACATCATAAGCATCTTTCAAAAAGCACTGAATCCAAGACATTTATTTATTTATTATTTTTTTTACATTCCATGGACTAACTCTAAGTCTGAAACTACTTGTTCAAATGTATAGCAGTTTCAGCCATATTTAATAACTTGGTCTGGCCCATGTACTTCATGGTAAACCTCCTAACAGTGGAGAGAAGTCTCGTTGTGCTATACACTTCTTTTCACCAATCCTTGGATGACAATGGTCTTGAGGCTTTTGTTCACTACAAATGGAATTACAAAGCTTACAACGACTTTGTGTAATTTGTTTTGCCATGTTTTGATGGATACTGGGATGACTTATGTAGAGCTAAGGATGGAAGTTTTCTATAACTCACTGTTAAAGTATGTTACACAGTTTTCCAGTTTTCCTTTATCTTATGGAGTGTGGATTGTATCATTTAATCACATAACACAGTACATAAGCCACATGAAGCTGATGTTGTGCACTTTATGATTGCTTTACATCTTTCAGTTCACACTCTCTCAATGTGGCATTCTTTTTGCAATACCAAAACTTAGGTTATTTCTGCCCTCATAAATTCCTTAGGACATTTCTTAAACTAAAAAGATAAACAACCAAACCAAACAAATTAAGAAAATAAGGCAAGTAAAGAAGTAGTAGCCTATTTTTTACATGTAAGAGCTGACACACCACTGGTGGCATAAAATTTTTTTCTTGCTGAACACACTGCACCCAATTGTCATGGGTACAATTAATCAGTTGATCCGTACAGCACAGGCTGAAGGAAGGACAACCACAAGCAAGTCTTTGCAAGGTTTCAGTGTACCAGGCTCAGTATCTTCCTGAGACACCACAAGACCAATCCAACCCTTCACAACAAAACACAACGGAGAACAATTCCTATCCAATAGCCAAGTGCACACCACTCCATTACAACAATACAGCACTTTCTACATCAAACACTTCTTTAAAATTTCCAAAAGATTTTCAAAACATGATAACAGTAAAAATTGTTATGTACTTTAGGTAATGCTGAGCCACTTACAAATCCTCCTCCAATAATATTTTTTTATGTTACTTGTCTGTCTTGTACTGTTTTCTTGGAACAGTTGACTGCAGGCACAGGAAATTACTTCAGTAAATTAACTATTGAGTTGGCCACATCCATAGTCTGGTCATCAAGAAGCACAATGTCAAAATTGTCCATGAAGGCTGGTAGACGCTCCTCAATCTGAAAGTTGAGAAGATGTAAGGTGAGCCAGAACCTTTATGACAGATGTTTTCTGTAATAGCATCCTGTCAAATACTATATACATGTTGGTGTGCTTGTCTTGGAGACAAATGCTAATGAACATGCTGCAAAAATGTTGAAAGTAAACTAAGAAATGACATACCTATATGTCACATTCATGATCACCATAAGATCACATATTATAAGTTTTGACAATATCAAATGTGTCCATGAGTATAATTGGGACAGGCTTAACAATCATACTTTAGATACCTGACAATTATGCTCACCTTGTCATTGAGGAAACCAATCTTGAGTACACTGCTGGGCTGAGGCACTCCAAGGGCCATCTTAATGTCCCCTATGGAGTCTCCCATCAGTATCACATTGGTCCTGTTTTGTAGCTTCTCAAAGTAGTCAGAAGAGTGAATGGCATCCTCATTCTTGTTGAACATGTGAATCAAGTTGCCCTTGAAGCCCACCATGATGCCCTGAAGTACAGTTACTATTACTATCTCAGAACTCGTGGCTCAGTCTAAATAAAGACAATGCACACCACAGAAGAAACATTCAGTATTATTGGCACAACAAAATGAATTTGAGCAATGCCTATCATTCAAGACTTGAGAAAAGCTTGCTAAACATAGAAATAAAGTGCAAGAGTTGAAAATTACAAAATACGATGAAAAGTGCAAAATTCCTCACCTGTTCATTGTATTTAAAGAAATTGGACACAACCTTGACGTTGTCAGTGTAAACCTTAAAATGCCTCAAGACTTGTTCCAGTACATCCCCCATCCCAGCTGACAACACCAGCACAGGCACCCCAGCACGATGCAGCTTCTGGCACAGCTCCTCCGATCCATCCCTGTGCCACACCAATACATTCTGATCAACAGATTCCTCATGCCAAACTAATGCTAGATCATTCCTTAAGTATTCAAAAAATGCCAGACAAGATTGGCACAATATTGGGAGTCTTCAGCAAGTCTAGTCATAAACTGCTTCTTTTCTTCTCCTGCCACCAGAGCTGTCCTTATAATCATGATGAGTAGACACCATCGTTCCCTAGATATACCCAGCATTCTTTCATTGCTTTCACATGATGAGGGAAAATTTATTGATGATGAAGGGGACTCTGATAGAGATAATTCCATAGATAATAGAAGTAGAGTAAGAAAATGAGATTGCCATAGGGTGCATTTGTTATATGTGTGATTTTATCTTGAAAATTAGTTAACTTGGTTTATGTATATGGTTTTACGAATAAACTAATTGTTTCACGTAAAATATCCTGGAAGACAGCATATGAAGTGCATCAGAAGCAAATGGAGCAGATGTGGCAACAGAGGGGATGGGAAAGTCCCAGTTTGCCTGCCTAATGTGGGGATTTAAAAATAGTGAGCTGTCCCTTTAAATGTCTTCACTGTTTCTTGGTTGATTTTGGGCTTTTTGGACCAAGAAGAAGAAGAAAAAAAAGTAACCTCTTGGAGTATATATATATATATATATATATATATATATATATATATATATATATATATATATAACACTTAATGCATTAAAAACACAGAAAATATCAGTTATTGAACTTTCTAAACTGTGCAAACTTTAAAGTACTATTCTTGTGACTCATACAATAATACACGCTTCCTAACCTTAATCTGGCACTGCTGGCTGACACCATGCCCTCGATGGATGCCTGCTTGATGGAACACTTGACAAGAAGGTCATGAATCTTATGGTACCACTCCACCATGTATGGAATCTTCTCCTCCTCCGTCATCTTGGGGTCCACCTCAATGGGGTAGTACTTGGCCAGCAGCTGGTTAGCCTCTTCCCGGTAATACTTGGGCATGTCTGGGCTGTTGTCCATGATCCCTGTAATCCATTGAGATACTTTTTTATTAGTATGTGCACCTCAACTCATCATTTGCTTCTTTTCAGATTACCTTAGACTTTTGGAAATATTTACAGTTAAAACTCAAAATACCATTAATTTTAGTCAAACTTTTCTTCAGTTTTCTAATAAAAAAGGATAACAACCTAAATCTATGATCAGATAGAGTAGACATTTACAACAAAACTCATGCTTTTATGTATGTATCATATACACCAGTTTTCCAATTTATTTTAACATATGTAAAACTGGTAACCAAAAGTAAATGATATTCATCCTTGAAAAATTTAATAGTATAACAAAATAAATAGAAAAAGGCATGAATCTAAAAATAACACATAACAATCACTAACAAATATTAATTAATTCTAACTATACTAACATTTTTGCATTATAGTGTTAACTGACTAACGGTAAATATCCATGATATCCTTGCATCATCACACCAGGATAATCTGCACTACCTCACACCTACACTTAGTAATACAAAGAAAGGCCAAGTTTTTAACTCATGAAGGCAGTGAAAAATGAGTTTATAATGACAGCAGTGGTGATGGTGCAAGAGGCTCTACACTACTTATGTTCCCAGTGTCAAGCTACTTCTATGGCAATTACACAGGAAGTCAACAGACAAATACATGATGAACCTCCAAAACAGACAAATACATAATGAGGAACCTCCAAAATTAATTAGGTTATACAATGAAAGTACAGTACTTGCCAAGCTGAGATTCATGTGTGAGTGTGTGTGTGTGTTTCTCTGCCTTGGCTATTCCCAATTGTGGGTCTTCAGCCTGGTATACAGATAGACAGATAATAATCTCAATACCATCAGTACTATCTCATGAATTTTTCAACTGTTGTTTAATAATCATAAATAGTTATCCATATCAGTGCTTTATAGCACTGAAACTTGTGCCATTAAAGGTGATGAAATGTACTAATGAGGTAGATATTCAATTCTACTGTGAGATATGAAGAGACAAATGTGGAACTATAAGACAGACTTAAGACTGAAAGCACCAGCAAAGCAAATGGCAAGAATGTACAGGTTTGGCCTTGCAGACATAAAAGATGAGAGTGATGAGGTGAAGTATGTTGAAGATTTTTGGAGTAAAAGTTAGGTGCCAGAAAGATAACCAAATACATATAAAACATGGGGATGAGATTCTCAGCATTTCAGACCAAGGTGACTGACATGTTTGATGTGTGTCTAGTGTCTGAGACTCAGAAGCAAAGGATTTGATGCAGCAGCAGGTACAACTGCTGTGTACATAAATGTAAAGACGAAACTACATCCACTGGTTCATATTCAGAACAGGAAAAATACTTCAAGAAAAATATGGAGTAATATGCCAAAATATCTTATAGAGGCTTTCTCTTTGGGAATTTTACTTTAACCAAATTAGAAAATATGTTGGAAGTTTTGTTGGGTACTATCCTATAGATCCAATGTTCTCTGCACTGGCTATGTACTACAGTATAGGTGGAGGAAAAAATTCCTGAACAAATACATAACCAGTCCTATAAAGTCACATTACCTTCTGTGATTATTTGCCCTTGTCTACATTCATTCCAGTTTCCAAAGAGTACTGAAGCTGAAAACTGTCAGGTTGAACTGAAAAGCCTTTGTACAAAAAGTATTTCATCCAAACACTGGCAAGGAAAACCTACTAACCTGAACACCAATGCAAGTACACATCCAGGATATGTGGGGTTAAGATATGTACATTTCTTTTGTCCACATATTGGTATGAAACTGTTACAGATGAGATTTTAAATATTACCAGCATAAAGGGCCTGACTGTACCATATCTGAAGGTGCAAAACTGAGGACTGAAGTAACACTCACCAAAACTAGATACTGCTTGTGTTCCATTGACGTGATACCTGCACAATGTCATGTCATAGTCCACAATGACCTGGAAGTTGTGTGTTATCCTGATGAATGAGTCTTAAACAATACAATACACTGCCAAAAACTGACATTATACAATTCACAACTATGTATATCAATTACATTTTAAACTCAAACCCAATTTTCAAATTTCCATTAGATCCACAAGCTTCCATCTCACAGAACAACAGGATAAATATTCTACATACTGTTAAATGCTGTTGGTAGAGTGCCCCTCAGAAACATCACTATTTTCTACTCTATAAAATTCCTCTTCATAATGTTTGCAATTCTATCTATACATGAGATTCTCTTTCTGTGTTCTCTCCAGTTACTTCCTTTACACTGGCTGCTGTGGCAGAAAAATCTCCACCTTACACAGTTCAACCATTCCCTTCTTGTGTGGTTGAAGTCTTGCCTGTTGTCTCTCTCTCTCCCTCCAATACTCATCCTCTCTTCATTTACTTTGCTAGTGGCTTTCCTTTTCTATTTCACTCTACAGTTTCATTCCATGTGTGCTCTTAGAAGTCAGTACACAGTGGTATACATAAATATGTCATTGCAAGTACAGTATAGGAGGTATGTTTCATATTTCATCCCAGGGAATGACAACTTTAGGTAGTTCGTAGTCTCTTAATACACAGTGTCCCAGAGAGGCTGTACACTCAATACCCATGAGTGAGAAGCTGTGGTGCACATGTTGGCTAGTGAACAGTAGTATGCACTGTCTCTCATTAGCATATGTAAAATATAGTTTGACAGGAAGATATAGTATGGGAGGAATATTTCTTTGAGTCTACTATTTCAAACTAATATAACAGATCAATGTGGAAGGTGGTGAAAGAAAGAAACAGGCTGGTAGACAAACACTTTAGTCCTAGCTTTGTTCAGACAGCCTCTTCAGAGATGTGCAAAGAAGCCCTTTGGGGAAAACTAGTTGCAAGTAGTGTTTGCCTACCATCTTCTGTTTCCTTCACCACTTTCCACTGCTTATCACAATGTTTTCCACAGTGCTTTTTGTATATGAATTTTCATTTATGGTAGGATCATCAAATAATTGTTTTTTCATTAGACAGACTCCTCTATAAAAAATATGATACTATGGAAACACAGCAAGTCTGTTTGCATGTGTGTGTGTGTGTGTGTGTGTGTGTGTGTGTGTGTGTGTGTGTGTGTGTTTTGAGTGCATCCATGTGTGTACACAATGAAATCTCATTTGACCCAAACCTAACTCTCCAAAGAACTCACTTACCTAAATTTTCAAAATTGGGTTTAAAGTAATTATATGCTGGGCTTAGATCCTCTCCCTAAAAATACAAACAATGGAAGAGGAGTTCCCAGCTCCCTCACTCCATCCCTTTATAGTTCCCTTTTACAACACAAAGGAAATGCGGTGGCAGTGTTCTTCCAGCCTGGCCGAGAAGTTGTGTGGCCAGGCACAGCTCCCTACAACAGAGGGAAATTAAAGATGCTAACAATGAAATGATGATTGACAGGTTTCAATCAGTTTCTACAGAAGAGATGCTTAAGGAGTCTGAGAATGGGGTGAGATCCATACACAGAATATATGACTAGATGTGGAGATGCAAATAGATGTGAGGAAGATGATATGAGATGAGATAGAACCTAAACAAGAGTTCAGAACAACCAGCAAGGCCAATTCACAATATATGAGTTCCCTAAATGAGCAACACATCACAATATTGCAAAAGAACCAAATATTATACCATTTGTAAAGCTATATGTAGACAAGATTCACTAGTCTGCCTAGTAATTATAATAGCTACAGTATGCAAGTTATGTGAGAGAGTCAAGAATAGCTTACTATTTTTCCTTTATAAGAAAAAGCAGCTGATACCAACAAGGCATTTAAAATTAGTGAACAATCATCTCCAATTCACCCACACCAATTTATTGTATTATACAAGGATGGTGAACACCAGAGAGAGAGAGAGAGAGAGAGAGAGAGAGAGAGAGAGAGAGAGAGAGAGAGAGAGAGAGAGAGAGAGAGAGAGAGAGAGAGAGAATGGGATGGGCTATTTACATGAATCTGAATAAAACACTTATGGTAAGATACCACTGTTCATGGATTGAGAAAATGTTAGTCTATCAAAGAATAGAAAGTTTATGTGTGTGAGTGTTTAAATATCTAGCTTTGTGTTAATAAGCACTACAGTACTTGTTCCAAGCATTATGCTCAAACTAAGAATATACATATGTACAAGAGAATACTGTATATACATACCATATAAGTATAGCAAATACAAAAGACAAGGACTATGCTGTCTTTTCCTAAACTAGGACTAAGGGTTAGTAGGGATGCAACATCTTTCCATGCAAATCTGACTTCCTGTGTAGCAATTAACACAGTTTAGCTAAATTTTGTTTCCTTTCTTTATATAATAAAATTAGGTAATAAATATCAAATTTCTTGGTAAAAATTTTGTTACACTGAATTTTGTTTCAAGGTAATTTTTCAATCACAAAGTTACTTAGAAGCAAGTGTATATATTATATATCTGTCTTGCCCTCTTTGAGATGGCCACTTACCCCAAGAGCAGTGGCAGCGTTGTCCTCCCATGTGAACCCTGGTGAGAGTGAAGTCAAAATCCACCACAAGCTGAGGGCAGACTAGTGGTGAGACACTGGTGGGGGTGGGGACTGAGGCAGAAGACAGTAAAAGGGAGGACCACCAAGATAATGACAACCATGTAGTAAGTATGTACGTACTATACTTCTGCTCTCCCGTGTCTCAATCAAGTGCTAGATGCTATGATGCAACACCCTTTTCATTTTAAACAACATGTCAGAATGCATAATCCAATACTGCATCCCATTAGTATATTCTGTATCTGATCACAGTGATACTTTAACATACAATCTCCAACTCTATCTTGTTTACTGCCCATAACTGTCCAGTGGTTCTACTAAGACATTCATAAGCTGTTCCTCTCCTTAGTGACCAATTACAGTAGTCCTGGCTAGTGCAGAATGGGACACTGTGATTTACTAGCAATGTTTAGGTGCAAAATATTCAACCCAAAATTACCAGAGAGTGTGAGCCGAACTTATCTCAAATGGTGAATGTAGTAGACTAAAATTCAATCAATTCAATGTGAAACAGTTACATAAAACAAATGTCATTGATCATAGCCTACATTGTGACATCACTCACCAACACCCAGTACCATCACAATCCATGTCTCCTTTATAACTAATCTCTGCGTAATCAAAGTTAGTAGTTTCATTATGTACATCATTATGTAGTTTACAACAGGCAATGGAACTCTAGAGGGAAATATTTACTAATGTGTGTGTAAATTGAGGATATTTATCTGTAGGTGCTCCTTTTCAAGCCTACATTTTTAGATCACTTCTTCAATGCTTAATGAGAGAGAGAGAGAGAGAGAGAGAGAGAGAGAGAGAGAGAGAGAGAGAGAGAGAGAGAGAGAGAGAGAGAGAGAGAGAGAGAGAGAATATACAACTCAGTGTAGATGCAATCATTAGCTTCCAAAGATCTAACCTGAATCAAACTAAGACTCACCCATCCAACAGACTGAAATTCTTTTGTCACCGCTTACATGTACAGATTAGCAAGATCTTTTTGAGTTAATTTTTGTGTTCAACAATTCCCATGCAATTATGAACCATGTTGAACTTATGTGAAAAATATATGGATGAAGGAAATTCTCTACATATCAACTTTCCAAAAGCAAAAGGAAAGAGCTGTATATTACAGAACAGGGTCACTAGAAAATAGATATTAAAAACTGCCATATCATCATAATTTGTAAACCTCAAACCTAAAAGGAACAAAATGATACAATTCTGAAAAAAAGAATTGATGAATGAATGTTTTCAGTTAAGAAATATAAATAGTGATAAAGCAACTGCTGCATATTCTTTCTTAATGAATGGTGAAACATACATGTTACAAAAATATATCCATTTCTGAATGCTAAAGCTGTAAACAAAGTTGTGTTCTTGATAGCCAAGTTGGAAGAATACTGACACCATATTTCCTGTAACTGTAAAACAAAAAAAGAAAAAAGTGACTAAGAAATTATGAAGAGACTTGGGATTCACTCCCCTGAATTTCTATGCTGTATTGTGTTGGTTTGCTATTCCAAGAGAAAGATTTAAAAAAAGAGTACGCTATTTTTTCACATTATCCTAGACATGATGAGAGCTAAAATGTTAAAACAAGTTATAAGTTAATTACTGTAGTTTATTGACTAGTGCATGGAAGTTGTATGATAAAATTGGCAAGGATCTGGAAAGACTGAGAATTTGGAGTTGTTAACTTATATATATATATATATATATATATATATATATATATATATATATATATATATATATATATATATATATATAATGGATGGCAAGTGAAATAAGGATGACAAAAATTAAGTGTAGTATGCTCTATTCATAAATTTTAGCATGATGAAAAGGAAAGTATGGATTGTTCAAGTTACTGGAAGACCCTGAGTGACATAAGAACGAAGAGCATATGCATCTATAAAAGTGTTGAGAATAAGGGGAAAAATTGAAAGAATGTTTACTGATGAGATGTGCAAACTTTGTGTACACATTATATCACCTTAACAAACCCAGCAAATAGTGATCCTAGCCACACGTAACACTATTTCTCACCTGCAGCCTTGAGAAACCTCCACTTATGATAGTGTTGACCAGTTCCTCAACCTTGGCCAGGTCCTTGATGCGCACATGCTCTGCCGCAATGAGTCCCAACTAAAGACAAGATGGAGGAAAATGGGGTAGGTGACATTGTAAGCAGTAATCACATTCAACACTTTCCTTGTAACTTGGCATGGTCTTTCCTAATCATCAACCACTTCTGAGGTCTTTCTTAAAGCTTTAAGTCATCTTTCAGCTAAAAACTACTATTGCATACCTTAATTACCTTTTTTCTTTATTCTTATGCTAATTAAGTTTTTGTTGCAGAAAAGATTAAATGTCTTAGATCACTAACATGAGTCTGACAGAATCCTTAAGAATGGCTTCAGACTAAGGGTACCATTAATGTTTTCCTGAAAGTTGTACCTTCTCCAGCGTTGGGTAGGAAGCTTCAGAGTCCGGCATGGTGGCTCCTGAGGCGGGGGGGACGCGTGGGCCTTGGGGTGGGGCTTCAGAGGATAGGCTCCGTGTTGCTACCATCAGCCCAGAACACTGGTCTGAACTGCCCTCACTTGGGTTTAGTCCACTCAGTACCCTAGTGAACTGTCGCCCTCCTGCCCTAAGCACAACTCCCCTTGTCCCCAGCATGAAGGCCACCTACTTGTGGCCACCTCTTACTTCTCCCACTCAGCTCTCTTCAAATGACGTGCTGCAAATAAAGAAAAATGCACTTATTATTAACAGACAACTGCATGAGCATGACTGTACTTAAATTAGTGACATGTATGTAGTTGTTAACTTATGAAAGTTTAGAAGACACTTTGTACACTGAAAATACATTACAAATACCATGTTTGTGTTACAAATGCATCCCTTCCACACAACACTACTCCTCCCCTCTCTCTACACCATCAGCCAGTCATCATGAAGCAGGGAAACAAAGTCTTGGTGACGAGACAGCAAGGTATTACTCCTGAGCTGACCAGAAATAAATTACGATGCACCTTCCATCCAATCTGCTCCATACTTACCAAAGACACATCGACGTTAATAACAACACGATGCACTTACGGAGAGACCTTATAACCCAATGCTGGCTTTACTGGGGTGTGGCTGCTGGGGGTAAGGTGACAGGGATACACCTCTCATACCAACACCTCTCCCCTGCCATGACAACACACTTATGGCTCTCTCTCTCACTCATAACACCCACCTTTGACTTACACTCATTACATTCACCAGTCTCGTCTGTCACGCTTACCTCAGTATCTCCACGCATACACTCCCGGGAGCACCGTAAAGAGCGTGAGGCGACGGTGGTTGTTGGGGTGGTGTTGGTGCTGTGCTGTGATTGTGTTGATGCCAGCTGATTCCCACTCCAGCTGGTGGAAGGAACGAATTACCTCACTAATGCTCGCCAATTTTTTCTTTGGTGTACGTAATAGATTTTAAACAGAGAGAGAGAGAGAGAGAGAGAGAGAGAGAGAGAGAGAGAGAGAGAATTTCAATTACAAAATGCAGTCTATATGAAAAAAGGCTATACAAACACGTAGAAAAATAACAACATAAGTACTAATTAATCAGCAGAGGAAAATGTAAAATATAGAAAAAGAAGAACAAGAGAAGAAGAAGAAGAAGAAGAAGAAGAAGAAGAAGAAGAAGAAGAAGAACTAAGAATACATGTTACATAATACCGTTATTTGAAATTAAATAAGCTAAAAATGCCGTGAACAAAAGTGTTGTAATAGAGTAAGATGACATCGCAAACACGGCAGGAGTGTTACTGATGTTGGCCACACTCATCACCCACCAGACGATGTTTATTGTCTATTTGTTGCTTGTTGCACTCCCTCACTTGTTGCCAGGATCACTCAACAAGCTAATGTTGGAAGGGACTTACTCTCTACTCACTCTGGTGTGTTTATCATTACATTTTCTGCCTAAGTATTGCATATGTGAGAATTATACTTCCATCAAGATCACTACAGTTCCATAGCAATAGGGGGCGTGGCTGTTGTAGGTGACCATTCACCCCAAGGATCCTTGACTCTCCCCACCTCCCCGCGCTTCTTATTCATCTATTCAAGTTTTAGTGAACACAAATGAATCATTTCAATAATATTAGCCTGCAACATGCAAGGTGGCCCACTGGATGTACTCTGTCTAGCTTCTATAACTAGCCATTGCAAATTTCAGAGAGGATTGTGTTCGGCTTTATGTATCATTATAGTGGCTCAATAGATACAATAAATTTGCATTGTACTTATTACGGATTCTAATAACTTTCATGGAAGGCTGTCTGACACTGAAGGACAGAGGTAATCAATCGATAAAAATGAAATAAGGAGCGATGCGTGCGACGCCGTGCGAGGCTCGGGACGCCCCCGTGCCTCGGCCGCTACGGACACACTCGCACCAGGGACTATTTCACCCTGCTTCTGTCTCATCTATATAAAGAAATCATAAAACAACCATTCCGTCAACAATTATGAACTGAAAATTGCATGTTAACGAAAGAAAAACACTTATGGCATCCTCCTAAGCATAATTTTCAACATATCACCTTCATTACATATTACCAGACAACTAAAAATTCAATATAACCATTCAGTTTGCCTATGCTAGCCAAGAAAAGACGGTGGACAATCATATAAGCGACTGTCAAGCCCTAGATAGTGGCAAACAGGGACTAGAATAAGGACAGTTCGCCGGTCAAAGATCCGTCCTGCTGGCGCCATAAAGTTCCCTTCATTCCCTCTACTTCAGGGACTCCATTTTGAAGGGCGGCGAATCTCCAGTACTATTTAAGGTGTGTTTGCAGGCCCTTCGCTTTGTTGTTGGGGCACGTGGTAGGGACAGGGGCACGGGGCACAGGTGTGGGGGCGTGGGAAGAGCGGTGAGGGGGCGCGTCTAGGTGGAGGTGACCAGGTGCAGGTGTGGAAAGGTGTCCTCGTGCTTACCTGCATTGTTTGTATTGTATGTACTCTCTCTCTCTCTCTCTCTCTCTCTCTCTCTCTCTCTCTCTCTCTCTCTCTCTCTCTCTCTCTCTCTCTCTCGGCTTTTAGGAAGGAGTGACGGCCAGCATGCTATTTGAGAGTAGAGTGATCGATAGCATAACCAAAGTCTCTCTCTCTCTCTCTCTCTCTCTCTCTCTCT
>CM035177.1:9572308-9617389 GCA_020233015.1 Callinectes sapidus | reverse complement strand
CTCTCTCTCTCTCTCTCTCTCTCTCTCTCTCTCTCTCTCTCTCTCTCTCTCTCTCTCTCTCTCTCTCTCTCTCATTTCTGTATGAAGTGCACAAGATTACACCTGGCTTACTCAGATGTGTGTGATGTACAGGGTGGGCCATAAGTTTCCATTAAGAGACTTTGTATTTTGGACAACTGATTATATAATTGTATTACGGTTTGTTATGAAGTGCATCGGTATTTGGATCAGCAGTCTTCTGATGCTTGGATTAGTTGGCTTGATCCTGTGAGTGGCCACCTTGATTTTTATCTGGGTGGGGGGGGCACTTGAAGGCAGTGGTGTATCAGGTAGAGAAGTGAGACAAAGCACCTCAAGGAATGTAGATATCACCAATGCCATTACAACCATAACTAATGTATGTTCATCAACAGAGGGAAACACATATTAGATTGTGGTTTTGAAGGAATGGTAATCATGTAAAGTAAAATTATATAAATAAAAGCAGTGCTTAGTTTTCCTATGTATGGAAACTTATGACAAAAGGATTTGTGGGAAAATTTTTATTAAGGAATATGAATAAACTTTCATACTATGTACCTTTGTGTGTATGTCTTGCGAGTGCAGTTTTAAAGATAAAGGGTGCAATAAAAAAAATGCAAATTTAACTATTTATTATTAGTTTACAGTACTTTTATATAATATGTGTATCCTGGTAAATAGTGATATTTGTACCTCAATATTTATATCCTGAATAGAGGCCCACCCTATAGAGCACCACTATTTGAAGGATTGGAGGAATAGTTTCTGAATATTGTCATAAAGATTAAAGAATAATATGTCTGCCTCCCCTTTTTGCACCACTTCCTTCTCATCCCAAACAAGCATGGGGGCTGGTTGGAAATTGGATGTTTGGGAGAGACAAGATGTGAGCAAAATATGGGGGAAATTTCTTTTTTTATTTTATTTAGTTTTACCTAGCCTATCTCACTAAAATCTGTCTCAAACGTTAATTTCATAATGAAGGCTAATCTAATTCATATAATTTCTTTCTTTTCAGAGCAACAATGGATATGAGAAATGGCAGAGATGACGATGAGGAGGAGTATCAAAGTCCTGACAACGGCTACAGAGGGCGTGGTGGGGGATTCAGAGGGCGGGGTAGGGGGTTCCGGGGTAGGGGAGGACCAGGATACTCCCCAAATTCAGGGTGAGTATTGAGCAATAGTATGGTGGTGGTTTGCTCAGGCTTAGTAAGTTAGGAGTCAAAGCAATAATGAAAATTTATGAAATGTAGGAGGTTTGGGTAATTTCTGTGCCTTTTTATTAGTTAACATTTCTATGACTTTTTCATTAGTCCAAAATATTTTCTTAGATATGATTGATTATGTAACTTGAAGATACTGACTGATTGCTGTTTGCTGTTGTGCATCAAATTCACCTTAGTACTTCAGTAAGGTTTTGTGTGCAAATGACCAGAAATTGTTCCCAGTCAAGTAAAGCTTGAGAAGATAGTGTTGTTCAAGAGAAATGCAGTTTTTTGTTAAGGAAAATAAGTGAATAGATCATCTGCAGCCCATTGGTGCAGTATTTAGTTCTTTTAGGTCACTACTGAAGAAGCAGAGTTGAATGGTGATCAAATGAATACGTTTTGGACATTAGTCTTTCTAATGCTGTAGTATTTTTCTAACCAGTTATTTTGCAGAATGAGTTTAATATTAGAATTAGGTCTTCAGAGTTTTCTGAAAAAAATCAAGATATGGTGAAAGTAATGTATCTTATAAATACTTAAAAGGAAATTGATTAAAATAGCATCATGATAGAATAAAAATGAGTAGACAAGGACAGTTATCAAACCCTGCATTATTTCAGATATTCTTTTTGAATTAAATTGTTAACTGGTCACCTACATAGATGTACTAGAAAGGAATATGAAAAGATTTGTAACAATTAGTGTTGTTTTGTTGCACAGGGGACCAATGAGAGGTGGATTCCGAGGTCGGGGTGGCTTCAGGGGAGGAAGGTGAGTGTGATGTGCTCATACTTAGTGTTGCTCTGCTGTGTGTGTGGTAGGGGTGGGCTGGGGCAGGTGAGGTTGTGAAGGTGTCCACCACAGATGCTGTGGAGGGTGTTGTTATTGATTCAGGTCACCAGATGTCATTGCTTTGCTATAGGGACAAGAGTTTGAATTCTGAGCTTAGTTGAAGTAGCAAATGATATATTGTCGAAATGGGACTGCCCACCTGTCTTCTCAAGTATGGTATGATGTTTCACTGAGGGCCAGCCAGTAGGGATGAGGCTGCATCCCCACAGGGAAAGAGGAAGTGGGCTGGAGTAAAAGGAAGCAAGGTCAGATTAATTTGATTGGCTGCATTACATGGGATTTCAGGGGGAGTTGCCATGACAACAGGCTTCTGCCCACATTGTGACTGACAGTGGTTAACACTTGACACATGATTGACAAATGACAGACAGACACTGTCCTTCCTTCAAACTCATCACAAAATTTGCTGTATGTGTTTCTGACTGATAAAGTCTAGCCCCTTCTTTCATTTTTAATACTGCTGTACCGAAAATGATGGTTAAACTTTCAGAAAAAGTGTTTGATTAATTACCATTTGGCTATAGCGAGATGTGTCACGTGTGCATTTGGAATAATAACTGCAAAATTTTAAGTTCTGATCTGACAAACTTGCATGAAAAATTAACTGTTGACCCTTCTCAGTTTCTTGCCTTTCAAACCTTGGGAAGCTATCCTCAGGCCACTGTTAGTCTGTTTTCTTGCTCCCAGTGGGGACTCTGCCTACCTGAGAGTGTGAATTGTGTGTGTGGTGTTCTGTGAGGGCCTGCTGAACTAATATATAAGAAGATAGATAAAGAAAGATGATAGAAGGCAGGATGTAATCTGTGTATTGTGCATATCTTGGCTATAGTGTCTGTCATCTAGCACTCATGTTTCTAACCACCTCCCACTGATATTGTGCTGCAGGGGTGGGCCTGATGGGGGTTATCGTGGAGGATTCAGAGGAAACTTCAGAGGAGCACCCCGAGGGAATTCGTACGGACAGCCCCGAGGTGGCTTCCGAGGGCGTGGTGCTGGTGGTCCACGTGGTGGCTATGGGGGCGGTGGCTATGGAGATGGTGGTGGCTATAGAGGAGGCTTCCGTGGAGCCCCCAGGGGACGTGGTGGTGGCGGCAATGGTGGATATGACGGTGGCTTCCAGAAGAGGGGGTGAGTTTCCTTTGTTGTTGCTGTCAGTATTAGAGTCAGACATAAAGGTAAGTAAGTACAAGATGCTGAGGGTTGGAGGGGTCACCACTTGAAGGAACTGTCGTGTATATAGTACAGGACAGGTATATGTGAATGCTCTTTGCTTATAACTTACACGGTACATGAAAAACCTGTTTGCTCCTGGGTATTAGAAGATCCTTTTTTGTTAAGCTGTCACTGTTGTTATAGAATGACTCGCATCACTGCTGAATTATTCGTAACCTATTCATTACATTTTTTGTTCTTCAAGTGTATGAATTTCATTGGCAACGGTTTATATGTTTTCCTTAGAGTTTTGAAGGTATCTAATTTTTGGCAGATAGTTAACTAGCATCCCTGATTCCTGTACTGTAGAGTTCCCAGCGTATGGCCAGGCTGTAATTGTTTAGAATGGATGATGATGCAATGGACTTAATTGGGAGTCCAGGGGAGGCTTGTCTGTGAATCTCATCAGTTGCAGGGCATAACTAGTCACTTTCTGAATGTTTTTGACAAGAAAGTGCATATGGGCCATGATTTTAACATGGTATTGTATTGTACTGAAATTTTTTTTATTGTATAGTTATCTAGGATATCTTGATATTGATTAATATTGTGATGAAGTATTGGAATGCAGTTCTTAACAAAATCACAATTACTTGGAATGATGTGGATTCTCAGCAAAATGCTATTTATGAATTGGAAATTTATCTGATAAATAAATAGTGTTTAAGTTCCTGGGTGCCAAGTTATCCCATACCAGAAATATATGAATTTGATATTTTATAGAGGGTCATAATCACACCTGTCTGGAGGGGACCAACCAAGTTGAAAATTGGAAAAATATTGAAAAAGCATCTTGTGGCAGCCTTAGGCCTAATACTTCACAATGTACACATGATAATTAGCCATCCACATTTAAATACTGTACCATTGAAATGCCCACTGTCAAGGTCATTCATTGTAGATTGGGAAATGCTTGTAGAAAATTTTCTTTAAAAGATAAATGAACTAAACTAAGAAGGTTTACAAGAAAGTTTTTTTTCATGGTAGAGCATTGAAGTTTCCTCTCAGTCTGGTGACAAAGAGCTTCAGTGTGTGTTGTCCATGCTTAGGGACAGGGAGGGAATAAGAGATGCTCTCTGTTTCATCAACTTCTATATCGCACTTGGCATTCACTTGTTCTCTACATTTTGCTTTGTCATCACAGTGGGTAAGAGGAAGTCTCACCTCACCCAAAGCAGTGAGGTATTGGCTAGAATAAATCTTACCAGATATTAGTTGATTACTTATAACTCATCTAAAGGAACTTGATAGCTTATAAAGAAAATGGTGTTTTGCTCATGAATAACAAAAATAGAAATGAGCTTGGTTGGTCCCCTTATTGTTATCAAAGAGAAGTTTTTGTACAACTTCATTTTGCTTTGTTAGTTTTGTGTCAAGCATTTTTTATGTTGATAATGTCAGGTGGAACTAGTGCAGAGGTATCAGTGTGTATTGAGGCCCATGGATGAGGGCCACATGCGTGGTATTTGTGAAAGTATTTTCACACAAATCATTGCCTGATGGTGACCATAAGAAATGTTTTGATGTACACACGGATCATGATGTTGAGCAATGTCAGCTTGTATTGGGTTGAGTGTAAGACTTGTAGCAAAGGTGAAGGCTTCATTTACCGCCATCGTGGGAAAGAGAAAGAAATGTGTGTAGGATCACCTCTTAGCTACCATCTCTTTGTAGGGCCTCACGTGGTGCCCATGGCGGCCCTCCCATGAAGCGGCCAAGGATGGATGGGGAGAGTGGCTATAACAGGTAGGTAGTATAGACCTGACTTGCCTCACTTTTCAATCCCCTAAAGGCTCAAAAATTTGGTTCTGAATCATATTAATAAAATTATTTGAGCCAATAGTAATTTATTTTTTTCAATATACGTATCTTGTAGTCATTATTGAGAATTTGAAAACAGTATGGACTGTAAAGTCCAGACAATTAGTCTGTTGACATATCAGCCTAAGATCTTCACAAGAAGTAGCTGATTTATAAATTCAATAACATTTCAACGAATATGTTAATAATAAGCATGTGATAAGTTGAAATAAACTTTATATTGAAGTCAGTGGAAGAAACATATACTAAAAGAAAATTGACAAAATTGATAAAATTTTCTTGCTATGTTGATGTCCTAAAAACATTCTGATCTTTCCTTAAATATGATTTTTTTTGTTTGTTTTTTAGTCTTTAGGAAAATGCACCACCTTAACCTTTGCTGCTTGCTTCTGCACCTCTTTGATACCCTGTAGTCGAACAGGCCCTGGTGTTGCAGTGCCAGTATCATTGAATGATAATGTACATGCATACACAGTGCCTTTGTTGAATGAAACAACATTGCCACCATTACTTCCTTGAGTGCCCAGAGACATACTAGTGTTCATTTCTATTCCTATCATAGTTAGAAAGTGTCTAATCTGTGATATGAATAAGACTTCAGGATGTTTTCTTTTTACATGTATTTATATTGATATACTTGCAGATGTCAATATTTTTTTCTGCATTATCATTATTTGGCTTGTCGTGTTAATTTGTAGCCTTGATAAGTGTTAATATTTGGATATTGTTTAGGAACGTGACTAAGAGAAGAGACTTGATCTTTCTTTTAGTGAGGTATTTCAATTCTGCATTGACAATTTAGCTATTACTGCATCTTGTATTTGTAGATATGTTGAAAAAGGTGGGCATCACCTTATATTGACATGTTTCTCTTTGTTGCAGTGGCTATGGGGGAGGCTACAACTCTAACTATGGTGGTGGCGGTGGTGGTGGTGGTGGTGGCTACAACAGTCAAAACTACAACAATGGGCCGAGCTACAGCAGTAATGGCTACGACTACAAATCTAGTGAGTACAGCTCTCTCTTTCTGTTTTTTTTGCCTGCTTGTCACAGTGACCCACGGAACTAAGGTGAATGGGTATGCCTTGTTCTGGGTGTAATGCTTCATGACAAGCCAGTTTGGTAAGGAGATGAGAGACAAAGCCACATCGTTGTTGTTGACTGTTAGATATTTGATATTTAGTATGAACATCCTGCCAAAGGGATGGCAGTAGTGATTATAACTCAGAATATCTATCAAGTGGTTGCTCACTTGGATATTATTTTTACTGAAAAGAAATACAGATGATCGGTGAAAATGGTGTAGTGAAATAAATGTAGAATTGGTAAGTGAAGTTGAGTAAAATTGACAAAAGTTTGGAAGGTTGTGCTGGTAGTTTGATATTTGTTGTGAATGCTTTGTGAAAAAATTTATTGAATGAAAGGAAATTGTTGAATTGCAGACAGATATGCCTTCAGTAAACTGATGACATGGTATAGTAAAGAGAAATAACTATCTTTTTCTTATAAGTCAGGAAAATAATAGCAAATCTTGGCAAGAAATAGAGTTTTACTGTATAGCATAGCTGAGCATATTATATATCTCATTCTTCTCCCTATGGCAGTGTATGTTGGTTGACAGTTTGCAGGTGAAATGTGCACTTTGTCTTACTACTTACTCTTTAGAACAGATCATTATACCTTCCATTTATTTGAGGGACGGAGAGACTTATCACCAATTACTCACAGGAACTCAATTTTTACCCTTGATATGTACGAGAGTTTAATGTTAGGAAGAAAAGGTGTAGCATATTTATGTTTATCAGAGTCACACATTGTACTTACAGACTCTGGATATAACCAAGGCTATGGAGGAGGTGGTGGTGGCTATGACAGCTATGATAGCAGGGGAGGGGGATACAACACCTCCCAAGGCTACAACAATGGTACGTACTGAGGCACTTTACCTAGACCCAGCACTGCCAAGTAGTGCGTACAGGAACCAAGTACGTACGGCAAGGTTTTTGGACATTTGTGGGGAGCAAGTACTATCTGCTAGTGGTGTCTGGAAATGGGACTTGTGATGGTGCTGTGCTGCTACAAAGTCACACATAGACAGTGGAGTCAGTGGAATAGCAAAATGAGTCAAGTGAAATGAGAAGGGAAGAAAAACGGTTAATAGAGGATGCCCCAAAACACTTTAAGTACGTACAATGATACGCCATAGTTGATAATGACAGCAAAGTTGGCCATTACAACAAAGAATGGTAGGTCATGGAGAAATATCCTGCGTACGCATTAATTAATATAGTGCTGAGAGAAACAAAGGGGACAAAGGTGGAAAATATTGACATGAAAGTGACAACTGATGATGAGATGGCCTCATAAATGTCCAAAGAAGAATGTCTGTACTAGCTCTGGATGCCACATTAATATAAATTTGTTCACATTTCTGGGCATATTAGCAGAATAAGTTTGTGTGTTCTAAGTGGATTAGTGTTTAACAAAATACCTGTATCATAGACCTTAGGCTGCAGTTCTAGGGTTGTTAATTTCTTTCTACACTGAAAAGTGTCTCATGAAATAGAAGTATTATTTTTTCATACTGAAAGCTCTGACAAAGGATAATTGAATTCAACTCTTTTTATGACAAAATTCTCAGTACTGAGAATATTCTACAAAGTAGGAAGGTCCTGGTCATGATATAATGTTTGTCCTTTGTAGTAAGTGAATGCTGCCTGCAGGTAGGCTTGCAGCTAACCAAGTACAATAAAACATAAAATATACAAGTGTTCTGACCCCATTCATCACCCAACCTCCCAATCAGAAACAAGGACTAAAAGAAAAAGGAGAAAACAAAAAGACAAAAAAACAAAATAATATGAAAGGTGTCATTGGTGCAGGTAAAGTATTTATTAATGTAGCTAGCAAGTCTTCTAAATGTACTTGTCTGAATATTGAAAGCCTCTTTTATGAAACTCATAAAGAATTTAAATGTCAGGTTCTCAGTCTAAAGTGAAGGAGAGAGCAGCAAAAATATTTAGGTGTATATGAGAGGTAAGAGTACTCTGCTATCTCTTGGCACCATGCACAAAGTGGGCATTTTTATGCACTACTAGTCCTTGTATTCATCTGTATATGAATTAATAGGTATTAAGTTAATGTCATTTATTTGCGGATGGCCAAATTTTATTCCTTACAGGACTGAACAATGGGAGGAAATAAGAGGTGACTTGAATGGATGGATAAAGCTGAAATCAGCTCCCCAAACATGAATTCAGTAGTGTCAGTGATTACCTTGAGTTTTGAAAATACAAATAATTTCACTGGATTTTATCCCCACAGGCTGAATACTGATGCAGATACCAAAGTGGAATAGTTTGTGTCATGAGAAAATTTGGTATAATGTTACAGCTTCATAGTTCATAATCATAAGATTTAATGGCTCTAAATGTTGATACTAAACTTAAGAGAGATAACTGCTTCATGCATATTACAGTCATGCCATACAGTTACCTAATCTGGCATTCTTAGCATTTTTATTTGATTTCAGTGGTGTTTATTTAGAAAATGTGCACATGAAATATTTTAAATTACTGATAATATTCCCTTATTAGGAGCATCTTAACTAAAGCATGCTAAAGCATTTAAATGGAGTTTTAGTTGTGTGGTTTAGTAGTCTGCTCTCTCAAACTCTTCATAATTCATTCTTAGTAATGGTGACTTCTGCTTCTTGGCATGGACAACTTTAATATAAACATGTTGGAACTTGTCTTAAACCACATGATATGAAGATTAAATACCTCTAAATAAATGGGCATCCAGAATATAAAAATGTTTATGATTCATTGTGAATGATTATGAAAACATAATCTATATTAATTTGATCTTATTTAATACTAATTTATGTGCATAGGCCATTATATTGACAAGAAAGTTCTGTTGGGTTCAGTAATCACAAAATAATTATTAATGTGTGAATTGCAAGGAAGTATCATGAGACACTTGACTCGATCAAAGACCAAATCATTACTAAACAATGGCACCTATGCAGGTATAATATTTTGCTGTTCTTATGAGAATATTTGAGACACGATAGCATGTGATGCTGTGGTCATTCTCAGTATTTAATACCGGAATATAATGAAATGAGGTCAGCTAGTTCAATCAAGTTGTGCCAGGAAGTTTTAGTGTCTGTAGCTTTATGCATGAGATGTCACTCTGCTCAGAGCTTGTCACCGTGCTACCTTTGTGTGCTGGCCACGGCCTGCTGGGGGATCATGGTTCAGGTTTCTCACTCTTTATACATTTCATTGACAAAAAAAGACTTTATCCCATACAGGTGGAAGTACTTTGAACAAAACAGTCATCTAAAAAGGACAAATAAATGTTTCCACCACGGAAGGTTGACTCCACTGTCCACGGTATACAGTCCCGTGCTCTTTGATTGTGAAATATTCAACTTAAAAAAGATATAGTGGAACAGCTGAACCAGTAGAAATGATTAAGTTTTTTTAAGTGTTTTGTGTGAATGCTATTTTTTCGCTAAAGTATAATGATAATTTTGTAGTCATATAATTTTACAGTGTATTTTGTAAAGCTAGTTTCTTCACTAATTTGTTGGCATTTCAGGTTAGGCACAGCATCATTGTTCCCTATTACAGCACAGATGCAGATAATACACTCCCCAGCCACACACCTGCTGTATTTACTTGGTTTGTTTTTTCCAGGTCAAAGTTCAGTATCATTTCTTTCTTTAGTATTTCATTAATTAGTTCATTTGTAATGATTTTTTCTGCCTCATGAATATTGTAACTTATTTCATAGTTCATTTCTTTCAGATTGTATATCAGGTAAGTGAAAAGTTAATTTTAAACTCATTAGTAGTATAAGGAGCTTTAAATACACGTCTATTTTTTTAGTCGGACCAACAAACAAATTCATAGTAATGGGCAATGGCTGAGTGTGGGTGAAAAGATTATTTCAAACTGATGAATGGGGTTAATATAATCATTACTTCCATACTCTGAAATATCTAGAAGTTATTAATCTGTTTAGAGAGGACACTGATCTAAGTTATGATATTGAGTTATCTGATGGAGAGCAATGGTTTGAATAGAGTTGATGGTTGAGTAATTTTACAGTATATTGAAACTGGTGTATGTAGAATGGAAGTAGTAAGTAATACAATGGTGATGGGAGTAGTGAAATGTGAAATAAAGGACTCAGGTGTGGATATCTGTACAAAATTGAATAATGGGAAGAGTTTACAAGAAATTAAGGATGGTGTGGTTATGGGAGGGCAGTCTAGGTTTCATGGTGGTTATGGTTATGACAGAGTAACCTGTTTCAAAGTGGAATAAACATTTAACTACCATGTGAAGGGAGGTGAAGAGAATATGTAAAGCTAGAAAAATATTTTCAGAAAAATTGTTTGAAACGAGTTCTTCAAATGAAAGTCAGAGAAGATGGTTTTGTTTACTCAATCATTATAGTTAGAAAAGGAAAATGATGCAAAAAGAATAAAAGATAAAGGAAGATCAAAGTCTTGCTGGGTGAGAATAATACTTGGAACAAGCTCATCAATGTATGAGGAGACCACAGAAAAGTTGTTATTGAAAGGCTTCCTCTAAAAATTACTGATAATTTCAGTTAATTTAATTTGCTATTGTAAATCCTTGCATATTTTATCCTGTCTCCTTGATTATTTTTGAACAGTTGGCATAGGTAGGATATGGTTCCTAGTGTTTGCACTGTACCCAGCAAAGTAATTATTTCATTATAAGTAAAACGCTATTTACTTACAATGAATACATGACTTTGTTGAGGTTAGAGATGTTCTAGTGAGAACCACATCTTACGTGAGCTTTAATAAGATTTTGGTCATAGTTCTTCCTAAGATGAGCAAGGCAGTCAGTGTGGTGCTGTGTGGAGAGGCTGTCATGATGAGGGGAGCCAGCAGTGGCTGCAGCAGTCCCTCTAAACATGGAGGCACACACTTTCACTAATTCCTTTCTTTCTACTGTTTAATATTATTGAATTTGCCTTTTGGAGTTGTCTGTAGGTAAGTGACAATTTGCAGTAACTGAAGAATGTTTATTATAAGTACATAGTAATACTTAATTTATTGCAATTTAATTTTTAGTAGCTGATTAATTTCCTTGTTGAAATAAGATGCTGTTCTTGCTTGCTAACCTCCTATATGTACTGCTTCATGTAAGAGGAGGAGCTTCTGGCTGTAACATTCATTGATTTAGTTTTTGCTGTCATTATAATATTTCTGTTAAAAGAAAGAAAAACAAAGGGATATCATGAAGTTACCACAGTGGCTGGGGGATGCAGTGTAACTTCACATTCTGCAGTCGGGTCAGAGGAATATTGCAATAATACTTTTTGTGTTTTATTAAAGATGATTAGAAAGGACAGAGTGCTATGTGAAGACAAGTCCTGTCCAGGCTACTTAATTCAAGGGGGATTTCAGTTTTACATAGAGTGGAATGAGTTTACATTCTCAATCCCTCTGTCCATGTTACCATTCTTAGTTTCCAAGTTTTTTTGGTGGAAATTCAAATCCATTGTCTTCATATTTTTCTTTTAATTTGGTTCTAGTATGCACCACATTTTCTTTTTATCTACCTACATTCCAGGCTGAGATCCTCTCAAAGAGAGAAGATGACTCAGACAATTCTTTTCTTATTAGGAATAGCATAGAAGTTTAACAATCTTCTTATTTTACCTTTTTGTGTTGTCATGAAGACACTCGGAATATCATGGCAGTATTCCTCCAGTTCAGCTGCAGAGTGTGACGAGACAACACCTCTCACTGGGCTAGTATTAAACTCCTTTCCATGATGTCCCATTTGTTTTGAAAAATAACCATTAGTTTTATCATAGATAGTTTTATTACATAGCTATAATATTTTTGTAAAAATGTAACATGAATAGTAATTCATTATAATTTTTTACAAAGATATAAATTTTTTTTACTTAGCTATAATATTTTTGCAAAAATGTCACATGATATTAATTCATTATAATTTTTTTTACAAAAATATAACAATATTATGCTTAATTTTGCTTTTGTTACTCCATTTTAAAAACTTAAAGCAATGGATAACAATTTTGGCTCCAGAATTATTCTTCAAATTGTGTTTTTTGCTAAGTTCTCTTATTTATTTTTATGTTTTTGGAAACATTTTGTTTAGCCAGAAGCTCCCATGAAATGCTTAGTTTTCTTGTTTTAATGCTTCATTTTGTTTAACATGGTGCTTTCTCAACCCCTTCAGTTCTGGGACCCATTTTTACCATTATTTTTGGGTGTGATTTGACAGTTTTATTGATATTATGAAGCTTAATGGTCAGACTCAATCATTTTGATCCCTTTTAGAGTTTCTGAAGCAGTATAAAATTGACAAATAATTAATAAGTAGAATGAATATGAAAATGTGTCCCAGTGCTAAAGAAGTTAACTCCTCCTCTTCCTAATATTTAAGAAATTTATCGTAGCCATCTGCTTTGGGTATATCATTCAAGCTTTAATGTTGATCAGAGTTGTGAGCTGAAGAGAGTCACTAAGGATGTGAGAAATGGTCACATTCATAACAAAATTTCCAAAAATGTAAAGAAAAAAAGAAATGTATGAATTAGCTATATTATTGAATTAAAGTAACAAAGTTATGTACTGTATTAATGTACAGTACTCATTCATTAGAAACCATTCAAAAGGAGAGTTACAGATTTGGTAAGAGTCTTCGGTGAAGAAGAGTTGACGGCAAATAGAAAAGATGACAGTATTTTTTTAACCTTGACAAAGAAATTATTAGTATGAAACCAGGAAAAATAGTGTTTTTTAATGGTATATTAGTGGATGGTTTTTCTTTGAATATTCAGAAATGTATGCTCACAAAAAGTCTTGTTTATTTTTCATGCATACACAAGGAAAAGATATCTGAAGTTAACTGTTGTTCCATTTGTTGATGTACCATGTGCATACAACCTTTTCCTCCAACATCCTCACCAAAGTTGTAGGGAATAGTCAGCTGTAAGAGTAGACAAGAGTCAGAAGAGGGTTTTCAGCTATTGACGATTTATATGGACAATCATTGTGACAATCAGAGAATGAATAAATGTACAGTTGTAATAGTTAGTGTTGTAGTATAAGATGTACTTGTTCATTAACTGTTAGTGAAATATTTTGGCTTCATCCTTCATCCTTCATCATCTCTTTGAAGGAGTGGTGGGTTCATCAGTGGAATTATTTATAGGCTAAGTAACAGACAACAATGAGCCATGTCCAGTGTGTCAAAATCCAAGTAACATGTGGTGTTCCACAGGGATCTGTTGAGGGAACACAGCTATTTGAGATGTGCATCATTGAATTTACTGGCTATTAGATGGGATTATTAGGTTAGGTTCAGATACAACCACTAAATTGGTCTTAATACTGAAATAAATGATTGGTCAGGAAATGGAAAATGAAACTTAGTTGCTTTATTAAATGCAAAGTATAACTTTTTGTTGAGAACATTTTCACAATAGTAAATACAACATACAAATCAATACAGTGAAAAGAGCAGTATTGATAAGACCTGAGGTTTTGATTTGCATAAGTTTCCATTCAAGGATACAGTACAGTGAGAATAATATATATATATATATATATATATATATATATATATATATATATATATATATATATATATATATATATATATATATATAATTATTTCATCACATGTTATGTAGAAGTGTATAGGTATAGAAATTATATTTGACTTTAGTCAGATTATTTTTGGTCCCTTTATTTGATATCACTTGATAAAGGAGATTTAAGGTTTAATAATATCCACAAGAGAGTGTAGATGCAGTGGACATGTTTGTTTTTTATGTTTCCTATCACCTGGTGCAGCTGCTGCTATGGTGGTTACTGTAGGAGCATCTACCTCATCTATCATAACACTCCACTCTGCTTATTTAACCATTCTATGTCTACTTGCACATTTTCCATACATTTACAATTAAATGTAGGCATCATTTGAAATGGCCTGAAGAAATTGGGAAAAATAGTAAAAAGGTCAACATGCATTTAAAGTTAGGACAATGAAGGTCATGGTGAACATGTAGTGTTTTAAATCTAACTATATGCTGCACTGAAAATTTTGAAAGGAATATGGGATATGAATAGAGGAGTTGAAAGGTAGTTGAAATTAGATTAATTTGTTGCTGAGGTGAGGACAGAAAATACGAAATAGAGATTAATACTACCCTATATGTTGATGATTATTTTCTGGCAGTTGAGATTCACAAAATGGGTAAATGAATGTTAAAATTTGGTTTGCCAAAAGGGAATGCATAAAGTGATGTCTTGAAAAGTAATATTTTCATGAGAATTGAGTTTTGTTTTAGTGTGATTATATTTTGTTGCTTCATTTATTTTTTTAAGTAAGAATTGAGTATTAAAATAATAGAATAAACTATAATGGAGAGGTGATATAGGGAGTGAATGAATTCCATTCTGTGCAAGTCGAGAGAGAGTGGAGTAGCTCAATGTTTGAAGCAAGTTGTAAAACTTAGTCACAAAACTGAATTTAATTAAAAGATTTAGGATCTTAGAAGTTGATAGCATGTGGGATGTTTTTAGTTAGAACTCATTGATTTGCATTTGTTTTTAAAGGAACCTCACATAAGAAGGTAAAATTATAAGCAAAGAAATGAGATAGTGTCTTGACTTGAGTTAAAGTTTTTCCTAACCATTTATGGCAGTCATTATGTACAATTTGAGTTGGCAGGATTTGAGGTTCATTGTCATACATACTAATTCACATTTCAGGTTCCCTTGTGTTCAGGTAATATATACATTCTTTTTTACCATTTCAATGATGTACTTGATTAGCTAAAAACTTAACTTACATAAAGATGGAAAGCTAAAATTACTGTGATTTTAAAGGCAGGTTTCCTCAATCTTTCGTACAGAACTTTTCCTGTGATTGATTTAGTTTATTCACCAATAGAAGAAGGAAAACTATCTTGAAGCACATATATATAGTTCATACTGAATATGATGTGTTAAAATGTGCTGAGCAGATGCTGTTGCTAAAATGCTAGTGGGTGTGCACTTGGTGATACACCCAATCATGAAGCAAATCTTGGCTTACGATAAAAAAAATACTCTGTCATGTAATTTGTGTATGATTAATTCGAGTGCGACTTTCCTTCACTCCTAAATGAAAAAATGCAGAAAAGCATGTCTTTTAACTTACTTCATTGTGTAATATATGTGTTGGGTTTCTTTGGTGCTTTCTTGTATTTGCCATGTTTTCATTAATAGCACGGCTCCTTCTCTTCTGTCTCATTTTCTTCTCTTGGGTATGAGGGTGCAACTCCCTCCATCAGGCCAAGAGTGCATGGTTGGCAATCACATGTCCACCATGACACATTTGTATAGTGTGAACATTACAGGGAACGAAGATGCAGTGAACTGTAGATCAACCACCACCCTCAAATTGTAATCATGTAAAAGTAGTAGTTTGTTGTGGAAATGGGAATATTTTCTGTAGTTGTTTGCTCACAGCTGAGAGATTCTGTGTTCAAATCCTATACGGTGCAGACTATCTTGCTGATTCTATAAGTATTGTAGTCTCTTTGGGCAGAAGAGAATAAATATGGGACAGAAGCAAAATTATGAAATTCCAATCCAATGTAATTAGAAGTCTTGTATGTGTGTGTGGTTCTTCAGAAGTGAACAATCAAAAGTCAAGCTCTCCTGTGTGTGTGTGTGTGTGTGTGTGTGTGAATCAGAAATCATCTTTTTCATACCCCAATGTGTATTCAGTACAGGTATATGTGCTCTTTTATGTATCTTTTTTAGATGTCAAGGTTTATTTGGTGAATTTTCTTTGCAAATTTAGTGTGAAGGATTTTAAATTTTTATCCTAAGATGAAATAGGAAAATTTCCCTGTATTTCACAACTATACAGCATACATTAGACTGGAGGAAACTGCCTGGTGCCTCCTACTCAAGAAGATTCTGAGAGAAGCACAACACACCAGTGTCTGAAAGAGCTTTAATTTTCTGCATGATGCTATTGCCACCACTGCTTGTCCTTTGCTTTTTCCAGTCTTGTGTGTCTTGTATTTGCATGTATTTTAAACTTTTTTGTGTCCCTGTGATTTTTATACTTTTTTCATTCATATGCAAATCTTGTTTTGCCATTTGCTTATATTTTGTCTGTCATGCCACAGGTTATGCTCAGTATGACTGGAGTGGCCCCTGCAGCATGGAGTATGAGACTCCTTATTATACCTTAGATTATGGACAGTACACCAGGAACAGCAGCAGCAGCAGTGGAGCACCTTATGGCTCAGGTCATTACCAGTACACCAGGAACAGCAGCAGCAGCAGTGGAGCACCTTATGGCATCGATCATTACCAGTACACCAGAAACAGCAGCAGCAGCAGTGGAGCACCGTATGGCACCGATCATTACCAGTACACCAGAAACATCAGGATACATCAAGCACCTTATACTACAGGTTATGACTGGTATACCAATAGCAGCAGGCCACATGAAGCACCTTATGCTACAGGTTATGACCAGTACACCAGTAGTAGCAGAATGCATGAAGCTCCTTATTATAGTACAGGTTATGGCCAGTGCACCAGCAGCAGCAGGAAGCATGAAGAGCCTTGTCATGCTGCAGATAATGACAGCAGGAGTGGTGGGATGGATCAAGCATCTAATCATGGCACAAATAAGGAGAGCAGCAGCAGCAGGAAGGTGACCAAAGTGCCTGATCACACAGATTCTAGACAACACACCAAGAGCAGCAGCAACAGCAGTGGCAGCAGCAGGAAGGTGATCAAAGTGCTTGATGGCACAGATTCTAGACAACACACCAAGAGCAGCAACAATAGCACCAACAGCGGCAGCAGCAGGAAGGTGATCAAAGTGCTTGATAGCACAGACTCTAAACAACACACCAAAGAAACTGATCACACAGATTCTAGACAACCCACCAAGAGCACCAACAGCAGCAGCATGAAGGCGAGTGAAGTACCTGATAGCACCACAGATTCTGAACTATCCACCAGGAGCAAGGTGAGTGAAGCACCTCGTAGTACCACAGATTCTGATCAGCATACCAATAGCACTAGCCACAGCAGCAACAGGGTAGTGATTCAAGTGTCTGCAGAGCAAGAAATGTGGGAATGATGTCTTTGTGTGGCATCAAGCTATTGGTTTCCTTTCTATGTGGCTCCATTTCTTATCTCCCAATAATAAAGCAACTGACTTTTAACCAAAAAAATTGGCAGCAGAAATAACCAGAAATTCTACAAGTAACAATTGTTTATTGACAGTAATAAAGTTTCACTGATGTGATGGCATAGAATCATCAATTTAAGGAAATCTTAAATTCAAATAATTTATTTCTACATACATTTTTTACAATATGAACTTCATTCTTACATCACATTCAGTTAACAGCATTAACAAAACATCATTTTTAGAGTAAGCTTGACATTTTAACATCAGTATTTGTGTTTTAATTTACTTGGGAAATAATTTTAAGGCAAGCAGTTTTTTCTATGTTTTGTGCTTTATGGATTTTAAATGTTTACTTAATAAAATATGATTTTTCAATGTTCACTAATATTTTTTCTTGACCTTTCTATTGAAAGATGAGTTAAAATGAAAGGTGAAAGAGATGAGAGTTTGAGACTTTTTAATATCAAACACTTTCTCCAAATATCCGGTGGTATTCAACCTTGTATATATATATATATATATATATATATATATATATATATATATATATATATATATATATATATATATATACACACACACACACACACCAGCGTAGTGTAGTGGTTACCACTCGGCTCACAACCGAGACAATATCGTTCTAGTCTCGGGCGCGGTGAGGCAAATGGGCAAGCCTTATAATAGCCCCTGTTCACCTAGCAGCAGCAAGTAGGTAAGGGATGTAACTCGGGGCGTTGTGGCCTTGCTGTCCCGGTGTGTAGTGTGATGCGGTTTCAGCCCTACCATTAAGATCGGTCCTTGAGCTCTGAACACGCTCCGCAGGGATAGGTTGACTTGGATGACAAGCAGGCGACCGTGACAATGAAACATGTGAAACAGAGAACCCGCTTTATGTTCTCATCATGGCTGATTTTAAAGACCATACACAAGTGATCAACATAAGCGTTCTCAAGAGGTTTCATCTTGTTAATGTAGAAATGATGCTCATCTATCTGTCACTGGAGACAAAGGGAAGTTAAAGAGGCCGCATAACTAACTAGAGCCTTTTGAATGTATTGAGGCCGGTCTCCGAAAGGGATAGCCCAGCGTGGAGGAGGCCAAGGCGACGCGCAAGGAACTCATGGCTGCGGCAAGTCGATGCCTCTTGCTGGGAGTTACTCAGTATGGGGAAGGGAGTCTGTAGGAGGACTCGCGAGGCGTGACCACCGGGAGTAGCGCCATAGGGTAGGCGAGGCGACGCATCCCCATGATTGATTGAAGGTTCGAACTGAAGGTGTTTCAGTATAAGCTTCACAAGTAGGCAGTAGAGAGGGTGCATTGGCAGGTGAAGGCAGATAAATAACTATAGATTAAATAAATATAACGGTGAGTAAGTAATGTAGGTAGCTAACTGGAGAGAAAACACTCCTAACTCAGTGCCTGGTGCTCCTCCTCCTCCTCCTCCAGGCAAACCCGATTGGGGGTTTAGCAATCAAATTCACTCAGTTATTTAACTTTAATATAATACTGATAGTGATGATGATGATGATGATGTTGATGATGATGATAATAATAATAATAATAATAATAATAATAATAATAATAATAATAATAATAATAATAATAATAATCTACTACTACTACCAGCATTCGAAAGGGACTATTAAATGACACGGGTTTTTACATACAAATTCCATTTATCTTATCGTTCCCAAATATGATGAAAGCTTGAGGTCTACAAATTCACAATTTTGACCAGAGAAATGTATAATGTTGTTGTTGTTGTTGTTGTTGTTGTTAGGGCTACGAAGACATTATAGTTCTTATGTACCCTGAGAAATATATGATGTTTTTTTAATTCTTATTCTTGTTAGTTCTGCTTTTATATAGCTTTATCGTTGTCCTCTTTGAGTGTTTACCAACCAACAACAACAACACCGCCGCCGCTCACCACCACACGTGTTGCACCGAGGCCTGGCTGGACGAGGCAATACTTTCCACCATAACCTAATTACCACTGCCACCCCAGGCCTGTCCTGTCGCCTAGAAGCAGGTAACACGATATATATGGGATAGGCAGTGCTTGTGACAGTCCTGGCGTTGTATTCAGTAGAGGGAGAGTGTGAGGTGAAGTGAAGAGGCGCGCCGCACTCAGGTGTTGCAATGTCAGTGTGTTGTCTGGATTAACCCGTCCTTGGTCTCGCTTCATATTGTGGGCTTTGCAATGGAAGGGATCAAAGAATTACTGTTCTGAGCTGACCTAAGCCTAATTCAGCCTCATCAAGTATTTTTGGGAAGGTGTTGATGTTATTAATATCATAACGGGAAGGGTTTTGAATCAAATTAGGAGGAAGTAGGCGACTTACCGCTTCATTGAGTTGAAATGTTGTTACCAAAATGTTATATGTGTAGGAGGTCAAGTTTTAAGGAAGTAACTAACCGACCCCTTGAACAAAAGGACTAATAGTGCCTCTTTATTATGTAAGGGGGTGGGTGTTACTTCAAGTTATTAGGAGGTAAGTAACTAACCCCTTGAACAATAACTTAACTGTTATTTAGGAGGGTATTACATCACGGTATGAAGAAAATAACTAACTGACTGCTTGAATTAAAAAAAAAAAAAAAAAAAAAACTAATATGACCTCACTATCATCAAGGGAGGGGGGGTTACAGTAAGTTAATAGGAAGTAACCTGTACCAACCCTTCAGGATGGGGAGCTACAGCCAGGTGGAACACACACGAATAGAGGACATTGGCTTCAGGATCTACACTGAAGATGAGATCCGTCACATTTCCCTGGTGGAAGTGACCAATGATGAGTCCTTCAATGAACTGGGCCACATCATCTCCGGTGGCCTCTATGATCTTCGCATGGGTGAGTCTTGTCCCCGCACGTCAAGCCAACATGGCCAATCAGGAAAGCCTGCCTCTCTCTCTCTCTCTCTCTCTCTCTCTCTCTCTCTCTCTCTCTCTCTCTCTCTCTCTCTCTCTCTCCTCATTGATCTTCATATTAGCCTTCTATCATATACATTAGAGTAAGGAAATACACTTTTAAAACAGAAACCATTTTTATTCACATTTCTGTCATTCACCTCTCCCTCTATGTCCCTTCCAGGTCCAATGGCAGGCAGGACTAGGGATATTTGTCAGACGTGTGGCAAGACCAACTTTCGCTGCCAAGGACACTGTGGACACATAGAGTTGCCACTGCCTGTTTACAATCCCTTCTTTTATAATGTGCTGAACAAAACACTGCGAGGGACATGCTATATGTGTCACAGGATTCAGGTTCGAGGTGAGTGTTGTCCTGGATCTGTGGGTTTACAAGCGCTGTTTTCATCCTTGGGAATAAGGTTGTGTAGAGATGCTTGTACCTCATTGTTTTTTGGCTTTATATTGCATATCTTTTCATAGGTGTTAAAGTCAGAGTTAGTGTATAGTAAAAGCTGAAACATTTGTAACCGAATTGGTCGTAAAGAACTCTGCCAAATGTGAAATGGATTATAGAATGAGTGAATGAATGAATGGATGGATTGATGAGTGACTAGAATTGCCAATATTCTGTTGTCTCCTCTTGAAGGTTGTTGGTGCAAGAGTTCCATCCATTATTTTGATAATTCTTTGTGAAATAACACATTTCAACTCTATTAGATTAATGTCAGACTTGTTGCCTTTCTTTCCTCTCATTTATCTCATATCATAAACATTTATTGACTCCTAAGAGCTTAGAGTTATGAATTTAATTGTGTACTGTCTTATCGTATGTGATGCTCCTCTGTGACAGCCCACCATGTGATGCTCCTGAAGTACCAGATGGAGCTGCTGGATGCTGGCTATGGCTATGAAGCACTGGAGCTGGAGAACATCCTGTCACGCTCCATATCCAATCCCAAAGAGGCTGTGGAGGTGAGAGATGCTGTGGCCAGTACTTGTGTTGCTCAATTAGTAAACTTACTGGAAAAGTTTTAGTTACCATACTTTAATAGACTTATTGATTTACATATTTATATGTTTAGTTATGTAATAATTTGCTTTTTTTTCTATTTGTTAACAGTTTAGTTGTAAGCATTATTAGAAATGCGAAAGGTATCTATTTGTTCATTTATTTTTTATTAGCTTAAGTGGATGTTGACTTGCAATATAAATAGTAATGTTTACTCGCTTCTGTTATTGGTGACTTGAATGTTGTTAACTTATATGACTTAAGCAAAAAAGAACTACAAGTATCTGTACTTTAAACTTTCCTTCCTTTTATTATAATATCACGAATATATTTTTCAGGAAGTTTTTCCTTTTAATATTGGTAGAATGATATTAGGCAACAGTCATGCACACAAAGTTGCGTTTGACTAGGTTTCAAATTTGAATTATCTGCCATAATTAGTGGAATGCTCTTTCACACACACACACACACACACTTACACATACACACGCACACACACACACACACACACACACACACACACACACACACACACACACACACACACACACACACACACACACACCACTATTATATTTACCTGTACACGGATGTTTTCATTGATGTGTTTGGCAGGTTGCAATGGGGATAGATGATAAAGAGTTGTCTCAGAATGCTGGCATCATGGCAGATCTAATGAGCCTTAAGAAGGTCATGTCCAAGTATTGTGAGAAGGTGATCAAAGGTGAGGAACACAACAGGTCATCATTTGTAAATAATGTAATGTTAATCACTGTGAATGTTCAGGTTCAAGCAGTGCAGTTCCTGAAGAAATGCATCAGGCAGTAAGATAAGAAAAAATGCTGAGATTATTTTGGTGAATATTTATGAGAGAACATTGAAAAGTTTCCACATGTCTCTGATGACTACCTCCCTCTTTCCCTCAGGTGGCACATGCAGCCCGGAAACCTCCACCTCCATTATCAAGAATCTGGAGATGGAGGTGGTGAGGTCGTTTATCAAGAAGTGTTACTACAAAGATCACAAGCATTGCATCTTCTGTCACCGCCCTATTGTCAGGCTTACACTACAGAACTCGCGCTTCATCAGGTCTGGACTGAACAAGAACAAAGACAAGGACAAAGACGAAGACAAGGATGGGCAGACAGAAGTGGAGGCTGAAAGGGAAGAAAGAGAAGAAGAGGAAAATGGAGAAGAGGACTCTAATATCATTCTGGATGCTCAGTCTTATATCACTTCAGAACAGGTGCATTTTACCAGAGTATTTCTTTCTTTGCTGAATTATGTGAGGAAACTGTCTTGGATTAGTGTTGTAGTTATCATTTTAACTATTTGCATGAAGAATTTTGTAATATTCTAACTTTTATGATTTATAGCTACCCTGATGTCTGTTCTTGGGAATTCTCTATGAAGTGTGAGCCAATGATGAGAAAGTCTCTTTGCTCCTGTCTGGCTATTTCTGTTCATTTCTGCTATTATAGTTTTCAAAATACTCTTGAATACCAAATAATGATTGCAAAGAGAATAGTAATAGTAATATACACTTTGCTCACTTGTGATCTAGAAACATACGTTCCTGTCACTGAACTCAACTCTGCATTCATCCATATTCTCTTCTCACACTGTTACACCTGACACTCTCCCACAGGCTAGAGACATCCTGAGGAAATGCTGGCACAAGAACCAGGAAGTGCTCTCTGCTCTGTATCCAGTTCTTGCCAACAGTGAACTGGAACATCCGACTGACATCTTCTTCCTCAACACTCTTATGGTGGTGTCTCCCAAGTTCCGGCCATGCAATTACCGGGAGGGCGTGGCAATAGAACACCAACACACTGTTATCCTCAGGGTGTGTGAGTGGTGTTTTGTGTTGAGGAGGAGACGAGCTTAAATTGTATTGTCCAGTGTCCATATCTACTTTTTGTGTAACGTAGCTCTCTCAACTCACACTGTTCTTGCTTGACAGTATCTATTGTTGCAGGAGTTGGTATTCAAGAAACCTTGGTTATCTTACATTGTTATAACTATCTGCTTTTTCTCTTAAGTGATCTATAATTTTGTATAACTCTCTCTCTCTCTCTCTCTCTCTCTCTCTCTCTCTCTCTCTCTCTCTGTGTATGAAAGACAAAGCACAAACCTAACAGTGTTGTCCTCGTGTGTGGTACAGAACATAGTGCGTCTAAGCAAGGTGCTGCGCTTCCTGCTGTTGATGGTGAAGGGCACTGTGAATGAGCTACCCGAGGTGCTGCAGTACATGATAGCAGAGGTGGCCGGCAGCACGAATGTAGAGAAGATCCAGACAGTGTGGTATCAGCTGCAGAACTACGTGGATGCCCTCTATGATGCTGAGCTGAGCCGACTGGTGAAGTCCTCCACGAAGGGGATGAGGCAGGTGGGTGGTGGAGATGTTTTGTTATTTCTTGATGCATGCAGTCCTCTCAGTTGGCAATGGTCTTGACTTGTGCTGGTTTGTGGTTAGGTTTCGGGTTGTGCTTGAATGATATTGGTAAAGGACCCACAGTTTATAGAATTTTGACTTTGTTGGTTGGATTGATTTGTTCTTCATGGTAAACAGTGTTCCTTAATGTATCTGTGATTTTGTAGTGTGTCTTCCAGTATGAAATGTTGAGTGTAACTGTGATGTATGCTGTTGCTATACATATAAGTCTTGTTCACCATCCTCTCCTCCCCCCCTCTCTCTCTCTCAGATCATAGAGAAGAAGGAAGGGCTGTTCCGCCACAACCTGATGGGCAAGCGTGTTAACTTCTCGGCTCGCTCAGTTGCTGCGCCGGATCCCATGTTGGCGGTGGATGAGGTTGGAGTGCCCAGAGACTTTGCAGTGCGGCTGTACTACCCGGTGCCCGTCACACAGTGGAACGTGGAGTACCTCAGGCGCCTGGTGAGCCATTGTTCTCCCCCCACTTGTGTTTGATTGTACTGGTGAACTCTTGATTGTAATGCTTACTGCTTGGATCTCCTCTTACATGATGGGCAAGGTAGAAGACTCTCTTGTTACCCACATGCTTTGTTCTTTTTTTAAGGATGGCCCCAGTAGAAGAGTTTGTTTTAATCCACATAGTTTACTCCCTTCACATCTTACTTCTTCGCATCCTTCCCTGCTCAGTCACTCCAACACTGAACATTCTGTCATAGTATTTTACATGGGCCTTTTCTTCACAAACATTCATTCCTTCTTGAATGTTTTTCTTACCATCTTCCTTCTTTGCTTTTTTCCTCACCTGACCAAACCATCTAACCTTCTGGTAACACAGGTACAGAATGGGCCACTGGTGTACCCCGGGGCAGTGATGGTGGAGGATGAGGAGGGCAACAGAAAGCACCTCAGCCCTGACGACCCTAAGCAGCGTGAAGCAATGGCCAAGAAGCTGCTCACACCACCAGAGTCACACGTGCGCTGCGTCAACGCCCACAAGATAGTGTTCCGGCACCTGCAGAACGGAGACTTTGTGCTCATGAACCGCCAGCCGACCCTCCACCGGCCCAGTATCCAGGCCCACCGTGCCCGGGTGATGCCTAACGACCGGGTGTTCCGCATGCCCTACGCCAACTGCAAGGCCTACAATGCTGACTTTGATGGGGATGAGCTCAACATGCACTTCCCACAGAATGAGTTGGCCCGCAGCGAGGCACAGCACTTGGTAACCACACATGCCCAGTACCTCACACCCAAGGACGGCTCTCCCCTCGCTGGTCTTATACAGGTGGGTCAGGCCATGTCAGGTTAAGCTACGTTAGGTTATGTTATGTTGGTGGTGATGTCTTGGTGTGGTAATGATTCTTGCCTGGTGTTTGGTGGGTGTGATTGGTGATGATAATGCTGTATTGAGAATGTTTGGTTGATGATGGTGTCACAGTAAAGATTGTGCGAGTGATTGCTGTCTTCCGTGATTTGGATAGATGTTGATATAATGGGGAGTTGTAGTGATAAAGACTATGATGTCATTAGTGCCTGTTTGTGTCATTTGGATAGATAACATAAGGGACAGAGTCATGGTGGTTTAGACTGGTGCTAAGGACATTTGTTATAACTTAGTAGGACTGTGCAGTGGTTAAGACTGACATTAATAATAGTTGTGTTACGTTGCAGGACTGTGTGGTGGCCAGTGTGATGCTGACCATGAGGGGGAAGTTCTTCAACCGCAAGGACTACCAGCAGTTGGTGTACTCAGGGCTGTCTGACCACACTGCTCGCATCAAGACGCTGCCACCCGCCATCCTCAAACCCCAGCAGCTGTGGTCCGGCAAGCAGGTCATGTCCACACTGCTGCTCAACGTCATCCCAGAGCACAAGGCCAAACCCTCATTCTCCTTCAAGACCTCTGTCAAAGTAGATGTGAGTAATGTACCAATGTAATTATGTGAGTTTTGTGTCAACCACTGTAAGGAAAATGTGGGAATGGATGTCATCCCACCAAACTTGTTGTCTCCTTCAGTTTAAACTTGTGGTTCTCCCTTGCACACCACACCTGATGCTCTCCTCCCTTACACACCACACCTGATGCTTCCCTCCCTCCCTGCCTGCATTCAGATGTGGCAGACAGGTGAGTCGCGGACATGGCAGGCGGGTGGTTCGGCTGAGCACAGGCGGGAGGCCATGACCGACTCGGACTTTGTGATGCGTGATGGGGAGCTGCTCTCGGGAGTCATTGACAAGAGTGCCATTGGGTCAACGAGCCACGGCCTGGTGCATGTGTGTTACGAGGTGAGCAATGCCACCACCATCAAGGCACAGTGTAGGCTTGACAGCATCATTGTTATTGTCACATAGGTGGTGCACGGATTGTGTGTGGCATGTCACAGTATATTCTGTCATTACTGTTATTGTATTGTGATGAGTGGATTGAAGCAATAGTGAATACACACACACACACACCCCTCACTCATCTCCCTCACTCACAGCTGTATGGTGGAGCGGTTGCCTCCAAGGTGCTGACTGTCATCAACCGTCTGTGTGTGTACTACCTCAAGTGGTGCGGCCACACCATCAGCGTCAAGGAGTTTGTCACCCCAAAGAGTGTCAGCGAGTGGCGCCGCCTTTCTCTTGGCAATCTTGTTGAGGTGTGTCGTCATTACTTCATTCCTTTTTAATGAACAGGAATATCCAAAACCATTTTATCCATGTTATTCTTTTTAATTTTTTATTAGTTGTAATGAGTGAGGGACATTTAATTTTTACTCCATCCCACACCTTGAGTTCTCTTCTCCAATCCCCTCCCACCATCCATCACCGGCAGAGGGCAGCATTTGATGTGAGCCTGAAGCTGGACGTGATGGAGGCAGACCTGAGGGACTACTATGAGCGCTGTCACATGTCCGGCAATGAGAAAGACATGGCGTCCATAGATGCTGCCTACACTGCTGTCCTGGGTCCCACCACCTCCAAGGTCACAGGGTGGGTTGGCACCTCAGATTCAGTCACTGCCACAGATCAGGACAAGGTCTATGCCAGTATTAGTGTCTGAATTCAATATCATAGGATAGAAATATTCCAAACTGTATGCCTGAATGTTAAAAGTCAGTACTAAAAGGTTCTGGATATTTTATATGGCTGGTTACCTGATGTGCCATGGCATTGCATTGGGGAGCTCTGTTCAAGTTGTCTGTGATACTGTTTACTCACTAAGACAGAGACTATGTTTCCCTCAGAATATCCTCAAACCACACTTTCCATCCACAGGAAGAATGAGGAGCAGCTGCTGAGGCGAGGGCTGGACAACCACATGAGGATGATGGTGGACACGGGAGCTAAGGGTTCCAAGGTAAACTTTACACCCCATCCAGCACAGCACCATCAACCAGTGCCTCACATCCTAGTGTCTTACCTCATACTGACTGAATACCCATGATAACAACAGTACCATTGCTCTTCAGGTCAACATGAACCAGATGGCGTCACTGTTTGGGTCTGTGGCCATTGATGGAAAGCGCATGCCACTCAGCATCACCGGCAAGTCCCTCCCGTCCTTCAAGGCGTATGAGGTCAACCCCCGTGCTGGAGGCTACATCCCGGACAGATTCATGACCGGCATCAACCCAAAGTCCTACTACTTCCTCTGCATTGTGGGCCGTGATGTGAGTGTTTGGGATCTGAGGAAAGAATTCAGTATGGTGTGTAGGAAGAGGAAAATATAAAGATGAAGTAACAGTACAAAGTACAGAAGAAAAGTGGAAAAATATGAGTGAAATTATTGCCACTTGTGTAAATAGATAGATAGATAAATGAGTCTTTTATGATGTATGATTATACTTGCACTATTGTTTTCATATTATCTAATATCTAATTATTATTTTCTTGGCTCTCCGTATCACAGAGTTTGCAGCACACAGCTGTGAAGACTGCAGACAGTGGCTACCTGCAGCGGTGTCTCATCAAGCACCTGGAGGGCATCCAGGTGAAGTATGACATGACTGTACGCAACAGTGATGGCCTGGTGCTGCAGGTGAGTCACTGGGGCTGGAGGGAGGCAGGTGCCGCCTCCATTCCTTACATTCCATTCAAACTGATGAAGATAGACTTGATTATTGAGAACAAGCATTCATTGATGTTTATTTAATGTGTAGAAATCCTTCTTCATCTTAAGTTTACTATTGTCTCTTCTTAAGTCATTGGGAAGAAAAGAGCATTGGTCTTTTTGATGTAATATCTAAATATTCATCTTTCCTGCACAATTGTACCATATGGGAATAATGAAATTCCTTTTTTTTTAATTAGATGAAGAGAAACAACTAATATTACTCGTGTGTTTGCATCACCAGTTTTCATACGGCGAGGACGGTCTGGATGTGACAAAAGTGCCGTTTCTGAAGAACTTGGCCACAATGGACGTGTTGGTGCAGAATGGCCATCGTCTCATAGAACCTCGTGCCCTTGCCCTGGCCAAATCCACGGGGCAGCATGAATTGGTGGAGAAATACAGGAAAAAGGTAGGGAGAAGCAAGAGAAGCAATCTATTTTATTAGTACAAGTTTGATTATCTCGTCAGTACACAAGAGAAGTGAGAACATTGCTATCGTCACTCTCTGCCTCTTCCCACAGATGAACAAGTGCAACAAGAGGGGTGGCAAGCAAAAGGGTGTGCGACAGAGTGGCTTCCTCAAGTTCTGCAGCAAGGTGTGTGTTGTGTTGTGTTGTTTCCAGCCACTGGGCACTGATTGATTCCTATTACCTGAGTTTATTGTAGACATAATCGTTGTGTTATATTTCCTTGGCTGTGTTGGTCTGTGGTGCTGATCTTGTGGTGTTTTCAAGGTGGCAGGCTTTCTCTTAGAAGTGTGTGGTGGTGCCTGAGAGAGAGAGAACACAATATAGGAATGGTGTACCAAGCAGAACTGAGATACATGGCTTCAGGACCTTTTAAACTGCCATTTTTATTTAGAATTAAAAAAAAACTTTGGTAATATACTAAAGTTTGTGGTGTTGGTGGTGATTATAAAGTATGTTAGGGTCAAAATGAGTCATTGTTTTAATTGTACTGCTTAATATTTCTTGTTATATTTGTTTTATCTTCACTACTTTAGACTGAGGAGCAGAAGCACATCCCAGGCTACACATTGGGCCGCCCCAATGCAAGCCTCCACCTGCAGAATCTGTGGCACAAGTTGATGCCCGAGGAGAGAGATAAGTGAGTGGCAGTGATCCATGTCCACTGCTGGGCCACCACTGTTTGCTACTGACAGGAGGGTCTGGGAATTATTGCCTCTGTGCTGTGCCTTCAGATGATACTTGCATGTATCATGTGTATTTTATAGCTGAGTTATGCATTTTATACGGCTAGTGCTTGTTTGAGAAAAATGGGAAACTACTTATATTGTTAGATATAATCATTCCACTGGTCTTTGGTGCTTCTTATCTCAATCACAAACCACTGTAAGATATTTGTTTAGTTCCACAGTTGCTTCATAACTGAGTTAACAATGGAAAATTGTGTTTTTCCTTATTGTAGATGTCTGTGGGGGGCTTTGTACACAGCTTTCAGTGCTATAAATTATAGAATATCACAGTTAAAGGGTTAAATATTAATGGGTAATAAATTGATAACTACCTATATTCAAAAGCAAACATATTACATACTTGGAAAACACTCATTAATTAGAAAACCCAATGAAGAATACCACTCTATCTTTGACAGCTCCTTTCCCTCCATTCCTCAGGTACAAGAAGAAAACCGCCAAGTCTCTCGACCCCATCAACTCGGTCTTCTCCAGCGCCTCCAACCTGGGTGTGGTGTCTGAGGCTCTGGACGACATGGTGGCCAAGTACTATAATCAAGTGCATGTCCCCCAAACCCCCACCACACACGTCCTCACCAAGCAGGAGGTGTCCACTGTGGTGCATATGAAGGCCCTCAACTCCATTGTCAACCCAGGGGAGGCTGTGGGGGCTCTCTGTGCTCAGGTGAAGGGCTCTGCTGTGGTGGATTGATAGATGAAGGACTTTGTGTATTAATGGACATATGCATTAATGTTATTTTGTTCTTTTCTTCTCTTTCTTTCTCTTATTTTTCTCTTCCGTCTTTCTTTCTTTTAGTCATTTCATTCTTAGTTCATTTATTTGTTTTTTGCTTATAACCTGACTTGTCATGTATTAAAATGTTTATCAGTTAGGGCATAGATTGGTTCTTTATGAGTTCATCAATAAAACAACTTGATTGCTTTGTAAGATGACTAAGTGATACAGTGATGAGTAGGTGTAATGACTGGTTTGATGCATGTATGAGTATGTGCGCATGTGAAAGGGAGACTCACCTTTCTTTTTCCCCATACAGGCCCTTGGGGAACCTCTCACTCAGATGACCCTCAACACTTTCCATTTTGCCGGCAGGGATGAGCTCAACGTCACACTCGGTCAGTCCCTTCTCTCTCTCTCTTCAGTCTCTCATTACTCTTTTAGTTCATTTGCTGATTGGGTATTGGATAAGTGATGCGTGAGATATTAATTACCACTGCTTCCTTTAATTTTCCCTGCCATGGTGTGATACAGTGTCAGGGAGCATCACATCGCATGTAACACCCCCTTCCTTATGTTAACCCAGGTGTGCCCCGCATGAAGGAGGTGCTACGTACGGCCTCCAAAAATATCTCCACCCCAATCATGGAGGTGCCTTTCCTTCACCACGTCACCAAGTCGCAAGCCGAGGCCCTGCGCATCAAGCTGTCTGAGGTGTCCATGGGCAAGGTGAGTGTACTGGTTGTCTCCCCTGCTCTCAGGATACCCATGGATGCCTGCACCCTCACCTCCCTTATTAGGATCATTCAGGAGATACTACCATGACGATCATTCTTTTGGTGTCTGCAGGTCCTGGAGAGCATGACCATCACCACAGGGCTGCACCAGAAAGAGATTGGGAGGCTGAAGCACCGCACCACCCTCCGCCTCACCTTCCTGCCACACAAGGAGTACCGCTTTGTGTACGCCGTCACTCCCTCGCAGGTGCTGGCCTATGTGGAGAAGGAGTTCATCCCCAAAGTCATCATGAAGGACATCCACAACGCCTTCAAGCACAAGCGAGTTTTATGGTGAGTTGATTAGATCTTGGTGATAGACATGAAGGTGGCTCGTGTGTTATGTTGTTTGTTAGTGATGAAGAGATGGTTTTATTGTTAGTCAGCCTTAATTCATAGTTCCTGCTGAGTTATAGATTTGTCAAGGCTTGGCTGGTTTTATTGTTGGACAATAGTTCATGAGTTCCTCTTCTTTAACCCAGATTATCATACCATGGAACTTTGTGTTTCCTTATATAAGTCATGTATATTAAATCAGTAATTACATATAATGATCAATTGATAAAGTGATACCTAGAGCTATAGAAAAAGGTAAACACAATGAGAAGCTTCAAGTATAATGGTATGCAACATTCAATTTAATATAAATCAGGACTGAAGTTATTTCATGGTCCTCCTGAAAGCACTCTGTAGCTCTTAATTTGGACACCCTTGATAGTGGGACCAGAGGGACCATCAGTCAGTCATGTGACTCACATAACACCTGGAGCAAACATACATCTACACCTGCACATCTTTTTACTATGTAGTGTGAGTAATGTGATGCTGTACAGAGGAAAGGGTGTTATTTTGTGTCTTCAGTCTTCACTCATGGGTGGTCTGCCTTCACAGTGACTCATACAAGAAGAGAGCTTCAAGAAGGACTGTGACAAAGGAAGGCCAAATGGGACGGGATGCAGCAGAGGATGCACCGGAGACAGAGAAGAACAAAGTAACATTTGGTGTGTCTGATGATGAAAATGAAGAAGAGGAAGATGAAGAGAGGGTAAGAATGTTTCCTAGAAATTACAGTACAGTGGTACTTTAAACTTTATTGAAACTTTGTGGATTCTAATAGTAAAATGACTTCTGTGGGGGAACCTGAAAATATGTACATATATTACATTTTGGCAGGGTAAAACAAGGAACTAAAAAAAGGAAAAATGATTGCATGTTGTACTTTGTATTGTATGAAACATTCTGAAAATTAGGATAATACATGAATCTCAACAAACTGTATATCACCCACAGACTGCTGGAGATGGAGACGTTGCCACCTCCTCATGGAACAGGAAGCAGGAGGAGCAGGATTACTCTGAACCTGAGGAGGAAGACGACAAGGAGGAAGGCGGCCTGTCAGATGATGAAGGAACAGAAGGCAAGAGGAAAGAGGCTGTGGCTGAGGATGAAGGCTTTGAAGAGGAGGAGCTGGAGGAGGCAGGGGAAGCAGAGGACATGGAGGTGAGATTGTATTTAGTGCCCATATCCAGAAATGCCGTGCTCATTCACCAAGACAGTTTTCCCAAGATCACAGAGATGACTAGCTGGATTGTCAAGACAGTTTCCCCTTATAATGATCGAGAAATCTTGCCATTCTACCTCTTAAACCATAAAAATACCCTTACAAACATGAATATCTTCAACTAAAGCCTCAGGAAATTAGTGATAGTGAGAGAGCTAAGCATTTCAGAATACAATCCTAAGATTCATTATTACCGCAGTTATGTTTATTAAAGACAGTTTGCTCTGAATGTGAGTATTCTGAGGCCTATTACTGCTTGCTATGAACTATTAAATTGTTGCTGCTCCTATCCTATTGCTTTACTTCCATGTATCTCCTTCCTAGTATCCACAGAGTCAAGTCTTTATTGCCTTTCACTATTGAGATCCATGTTTTCATCTCAAAGGGCTTCAGAACCAAAACAGAAAGATTGCCATACTGAGAAAAGTCACAAAGCAGATGATGTTCTTTGTCTTGTGGATAGAAAACTTGTAAATATTATCTAAGGCACAGTTATTGAATGGAGAAGTTGCAGACTCTATTGTGTGTGATTTGGTCCTCTAAACATTATACCAGACAATTATTTAGGTGAGTTGCAGAGTCTATTGTGTCATTTGAGACCCATAAACATTATTCAAAATACAGTTATTGAAGAGAGTTGCATTTTCCATTGTGTGTGACTTGAAATCTTCACCTCCCCATCCCTAGATGCCAGGTCCCAACCTGCACTTTGGTAACAAGCGACGCAAGGATAAGGTGAGCCCTGAGGAGGCAAAGCAACGACAGGAACTGCTCTCGGAGAAAGACTCGTGGATTGTGGATTACAACTTTGACACGAAGGGAGAGCTGTGGTGTGAAGTGAGTGCTTCCTTATTATTTACATATGTATTTGTTGTAATTACCTTTTCTCCATCTGAGGCCAAGAGGGTAAGAGAGAGATGTAAACAAGAGTGTTGAAGCTGACTGCCCTGTCTTGAATAACCCTTCTTTCTAGGGATAGATAGTCTTGGTGTATGTATTTATGGGTATTTGTTTTCTCTCTCTCTCAATCTGACTGAAGGCTGCCAAAGAATGTTGTAAAGATGTGCTGAGGATAACTGTTTTCAGTTTTACACATGTGAATGGTAAACTGAAAAGCAAAGGTGCATAGAAAAGTAAAGATGGACAGGAGGAAGAGGTGGTGTGCTAAAGATATTAATCATTTTAAAGAAAAACTGGATAAAAAACAGCTAGGAAGATGGGACAGTACAAGCTTAGCTCTTCTCCATCACTACTAGATAAACACACACACACACACACACACATCTGTTCCTTTGCAATTCTGACTAGGAGAGACAAAAAAGTGTCAGATGTCACCAAGAAAGTGTTGTTGAGTTACATAATATCATGGTTCAGGTGACCTTGGATCTGCCAGTGAGCCGTGGGGTGTGTGACCTGCATTCCATCGTACGTGACGCAGCAGGACGTTCGCTGATCCACTACGTGCGAGGCATCCGACGCGTCTTTGTGGTGCAGAAAGACGACAAACTCATGCTAAGGACAGAGGGAGTCAACATTCTGGTGAGTTAGCAATACCTTGAACTGAACCTTTGAATATGAAATAAAGTAGGTGATTCCTTGATTACTCTGAGTTATCAATACATATTTGAAATTTGAAAACCTCTGACTCTGTTGATAAAATTTTTTCAAAACTATTATTTTCCCAACTAAACCATGTAGTACTAACATAGTGAAGTGCAGGGAAATATGTCCCACTGTATTTTTCCCTAAGATCCTCTCACTTCTCTTTCCCAAACAGAAAATGTTTGAGTTTGAACATCTGCTGGACGTGAACCACCTGTACACCAACAACATCCATCAAGTGGCACAGATGTACGGCATTGAGGCAGCACAGCGCTCCGTCATCCGGGAGCTGCGTGCCGTCCAGTCTGCTTACGACATCAAGGTGAGATAGGCAGGAGCTTATTGGTGACTCAATTTTGGTGACTGTGATTTATTTGGTTGTTTTGGCTTACCTTTCATTCTTAATGTACATGGTGATCACTGGAATTTGAAAAGATACATGTCTGAATCATCCTTTGTGAGATTGCTGGCCTTGTTCTAATAAAGTAATCCCATTGTCTCTAATTGGATAAGTATATATATATATATATATATATATATATATATATATATATATATATATATATATATATATATATATATATATATTGATGTTTGTATGTAATCAATCAGACTTGATTTACTGATACTTCATTGTTGGTATGGAAGTACTGTATGTAAATATTTCTGCCTGATTTGTTTGTTTCTCTTGGCCAATGTTACGTTCCAGAATATCAATCAGACACATGCTAAATTAATTCATATGAGCAAATTGATGTATCTATCAAATCTGTATTGAGAAGTAATTGGAAGTGAAGATCTAATTTGTTAGAAATATTCTTACTGTGACTTATGAGCTGTCCTTGTGGCTGTTTATCTCTACTTCAGAGTTATGATTACCTTTTGAAGTCTGATCATTGCTATCCTGGATGTGGAATGTTGTGGTGGATGGTGATGATGAATGTTGATTGTACTCCTTCAGGTTGACTTCCGGCATCTCACTCTGCTGGCTGACTACTTCACCTGTGAGGGAGAGTACAAGGCTTGCTCCCGGCAGGCCCTGGCATCCTCACTCTCCCCCATTCAAAAGATGTCCTTTGAGACTTGCACACAGTTCCTCAAGTCAGCCGTCCTTAGAGGTGAGTGTTCTTTTTTATATGTAAGAGTAGTGCTGGCCCAAGGCAACAAAGAAACTTCTTGAAATTACAAAATATGTTGGTTGTGTGAATCTAAACAAAAGGATTGCATGTGCAAGACATTTACAAGACATTGCTGATGTTTGTCATGCAATGTTTTTTTTATTTATTGTAAATCTTGGTCTCATCATTTTTCCTCTTTTCATAGTTTAACTTTGTTATTGTTTTGATTGAATTTTCTTCCATCTGAGGATCCACTTATTTCATTCGACATTTCTTTACATAAACAGGTGAGAAGGATCGCATGGAGTCTCCCTCAGCCAGCATTGCATTTGGCCAGCCTGTCAGACTCGGCACAAATGCAATGCAGCTTCTTCAAACAGTGAAGGTTGCTGGTCCGTGAGAGGGTCATCAATCTTCCCACTCTTTTGATAGAAACTGGAGTTGCTGGGCTTGACTGTGATCCATTGGCTGGTGAATTTCCAGTCTCTTCCCTAATAAATTATACATATTCTGAAAAGCTCATCATAATTTTGATAACCTCTCAGAAAGAGGATTGTTTTTCTGGTCTGTAGGGTGTACACTATGCAATAATCTAGATAATTTGGTCCATTTTTTCTTATTGTTATTCTCTGACTATCATCATGATGTTGATATGTTGGTCTCATCTCAGAATGCCCTACAATGGCTTCTGGGTACAGTGGACTACAACACCCTTTCAATATGGGGCTGATGAGACTGAGAGAGTGAATGGTGTGTGTGTGTGTGTGTGTGTGTGTGTGTGTGTGTGTGTGTGTGTGTGTGTGTGTGTGGAGTCTTCCCTGGGCCACCCTATGTGGGATTGGCAGCCTGGACTTTATATAGATAGATTTACTATTGAGGTTTGACATGATGGTCTCATCTCAGAATGGCCTACAATTGGAGATTGGAGCAGGAATGCCTCAGGTACCTTTTCATATTTTCAGAATGTTATTTTGTTTTAATTTTCCATATCATTTATTCAGTTTCATAGTTCTCTTTGAAAGCCTGTTCTTCAATGCATAATATCTACATTGCCCCACTACATTCTTTTGTCACTACAAACTTAAATCAATGTGGTTTATATCAATGAATCTGGTACCCAGTGTACTATGGTGTACACTATTAGGTTTTCTTTGCATTGATTTTTCTAGTACTTTGCACCGTATTATACTATACAATATTGATTGTATATATATTTCCAGAATATACCTCATCTTCAATAATTTTATTCCAGAACTTTTTTCTTTTTAAAATGCAACATTTTTTCCTCTGAAATATGAAATACACGAGTACCATGATTCCATTCTTTATGACATAAATATTCACCATATGTTACAACAACCAATTATTAAGTTCTAGTTGCACTTATATGTTCATGTGCATATGACACACACACACTCACACACACACACACACACACACACACACACACACACACATCAACACAAACACAAACACACACACACTTCTGACATTAACTGTAGTAAGTTAAACTAAGGTTGAAAATCACCTAATTTATTATAGTTTAGTGGTGACCTAAGAAATGCAATCTAGTTCACCAACTCACCAACTCCTGCAGCGATTTGAACTGGAATGACTAGAATACACTGTATACGTTGGCCTGACTGAATCCCATGTTTCACGTTGATATACAAGACTAGTCAAAGACAGAAGGGAGGAGACAATTTGGCAACTGTATGAATAATGCACACACCTGCATAACTGCAGTGTGTCAGGTATGCAGTAAAACTTCTAAAGGCGTCACTATGAGTGCGTTACCAACAATACATTCCAAGGGATGCTTTGGGGAAGTGATCATAATATCAGCCGGTATACTTTCATTTATTATGCCACAAAAATGTTGAGCTGCCCATGTTATACACCATCCTGATCACCTTTACATCTGAGCTCTTCCCGACGCATGGAAAACTACTGTCTGCTAAAACGTCACTTTCCCTGGCCTGTCTGAAATGTATTCTTGCATTGGCATCTCACTTGACTGCCGAGGATAAGATTGATGACTTGAAGCTAAATCAAATATACAGAAGCTTATTAGTAGATATGTCCATTACAGTGAGGTTTTACTGCATATGTTCTGATGTTTCAGTCTGAGGTTCACAATCCTCACAAAGTAAAACTAAACCATACATTTGACACACTGTGATGAGAGTTTGATATCTTTTGTTCATCAGTAAAGAACATAATTCCTAATTTGTACAGGTTACGATTCATTCATAAAAGATCCAACTATGATACTTCACCTGAAGAAAAGACATTGTGATTCATTTGTACAGAATATTCATATGAACAATTTGTACAAAACTTGTTCCTACTCTTACATAACTTGCAATCAAGTTTTAGAAACTTCATTATCAAGCATACCAGAAAATACAAAGATTTTGATTAATCTAAGAAATTCTGGACATCTCATAATTTAAGGTGTCTCCTAAAAGAGTACAAGGTACTGTGTATGAAATATTTCCAATACAAAACTAAATTTTTCCAATCTAATATAAATAATTTAAACAATAAGATCTGATGGCTACTGTTTATAACAATTTCTAAGGATTTAAAACATACTTATACTTTAATCAGGAAACTTAACATTAAAGTCAGTTTGGAAGGGAGGATGGGGGAATTGGAATTTCAGTGGTGGCCACAGCTAACTGGAAAATAAGCTTCACTTTCTCTTAAAACTGCCAATTCAAAATATGATCTCACTTATTCTTAACTGCCAAACCAGTAAAAATTTGAAGGGAGCTAACAATGATTACTAGCCTTCTAATTGTTATCATATCTATTTAGTTTTTCTTCTTTCTTTTCAAAACTTCAAAAGCTAAAATTCAACATACCAACTTACAGGTGGAGCTTATAAAAAATAAGTAAACCAAGATCAGAGTAATAGAAGAAAGTAGACAATAATTTACATTCAAGTATGCAGATGAGTAATTATGATATTTCACCATGTCAGTCATGTCTCCATTAAGAGGAAGTTGTTTAGATTTCGGTAGTAGGAAGTGACTGTGAGATACAGAGACAAATCATTTAGCCAATGAAGAGATACACAGAACATTTCTATTGTGGTCAATCACAGCCACAAGGAACACCAGAACCTGCCCACCACTCACCACCACACAAATTACTCTCACCTTAAAATTTTATGTTGACTTAAAATGAATTTAAGTGAAGTGTTAGACAATGAACAATACATAACTCCAAAAATAATAATAAATGATATAGATAGACTGAAGTAATCATGTTAAATTCAGCATTAGCAAAGTTAATGCAACTAAAATCAATGGAAGCTAAATGATTTGGTATCGTTAGAATTGTGCCCACCACTGCTGAATATAATTATAATACAAGTAACTTTGACCAAATGATCAAGAACACAATGAATACCTTGCAACTTTTACCTCATTCTCCAATATATAGAAAATGCAGTAACAAAACTGACCTCCACATACATGAATCACTTTTAAAGGTAGAATTACAAAGCTGGGCTTTCATGCTTGTCTCTCCAGAAAGATGGGACACCTGCAGTTCATGAAATGAGTATATCACCAGCCACCTCATAAACATAAAAAGTCTTAGGAACACCACCAAGTCTCAACTTCAATTCCCTTAAATAATTCTTGTTTGAATAGAAAAGAACAATGAAATCACAAAGACAAAACAAAGTAAGCAGATCCAATATTCAATCTCCAAGGCTTAGGAGAATTAGGATATATTTTAACTCACATGCACACACACTGGCATGATACAAAATTTCCCTGTGGCAATGGTTTAATTGGGAGTCACACATTTCTGATGGAAGGTGAGAGGTCAGCAAAGTAAGAGTGTGCCATGGCATCCTCTGCATTCATTCTTGCAGACGGGTTGCAGATGAGGAGTCTCTGTGAGGAAGACAGGAGCAAGAGGTGAGGTAATGTTACATCATCATCCTATCATTACTTGTGCCAAGGTGATGCTCTGATGATGTCAGTGATCATTATCAACTCATTCATGGCTTAAATTCAGCTGGGCTATATGAGAGGAAGGAGTGAGAAGAGAAAGAAAGGATTAGAGCATGCAAAACCAAATAAATAGGGAACCTTCTGATGTAACCATCCTATTGAAAGATTTCTTATGGAACAGAGATCAGACAAAGAGTGACTGGTTTCTATTATATTTATTTTGGCTCTACTTATCATTAAATTTGTGTGATTATTAAGTGAAAGGGGTAGTAGGCATGCATACATTACCTGAAGAAGATCTCTGCCTTTACTGCTAAGCTTGGGGCAGACCTGAGCAAGGGTCATGGTGGGCTGGTACAAGGGGAAGGTTTTGTAATCAGGCAGGGAAGTCATGCCCATCCAAGTGTCTTCTGTTGGTGTGCCGAGCAGCTTGAAGATACGCTTCACTTGATCATCCACGTCACTGCCGGGGAACAGTGGGCGGCCAGCATTGGCTAGTTCTGGGGGAGAAAGGAAGGCGGTGATGGTGATGTCTGATGGAAAGCTAGAAGTTATAATAATAGTATTCAGATTTTTAGGGTAGTTTGCTGAATTCTAATAAATTACATAAGTGACAAACATAGGAGAGCATGAACTCAATAATAATATATTGATCAAGCAATTTATGCTATTAAACATTTTACAAAAGTCTCCTGAAACAAATAAAAACTAAATATTTATGACAGAGCATTGCCATGCTAAGGATGTGAAAGAGAGCCTAAGGCAGACTCCTGGCAGTCATGCCTTGTGAGTCCCCCATACAGGCTCCCTACCTGTACCAAGTAACTCATGATCCTGCACAGGCATCTAGTACCAAAGATATCAATTCACTTCTTCAAGTAAGTCTTCAGTATCCACATCTCACCACCATAGAATAAGACAGGGAACATCAGTGACTTCAAGATCCAAATCTTTGTCTGTCTGCCTAAGTACCAACAATGCCAAATAGTACATGAAGACAGTAAACAAATAAAGCAAACTAAAGCTATACCAGCAAATATGCAGCCAGCAGACCACATGTCGATAGAGGTGTTGTACAGCTTAGCGCCAAACAACACATCTGGCGGCCTGTACCATAACGTCACCACCTCGGCAGAGTAGCAGCGCACAGGAATGCCAAATGCCCGAGCCAACCCAAAGTCTGCCAGTTTGAGCTCTCCATTCTGTGATACCAAAGATAAGAGAGACTGGGAATAGATTAGTTGACCTAGGCTAAGACACATACAAAAGTATGATTCCATGCAGAACTTCAAATTTTAACCCATTCTTTCTTAATATACAGAGGTGAGTAGTCTGAACACATGATCTGTGGCACATAATGAGGCATGATGTGTGAGTGAGGGTGGTGATGTACCGGCTGCCTCACCTTGTTAATGAGGAGGTTCTGTGGCTTCAGGTCCCGGTGCAGCACATTGCGGCTGTGGCAGAACTCTAGCCCTCGCAGGAGCTGGAACCTGCAAGACACATTCTGGAATGATAGCCTTTCTCTATTTTCCTATTTTCAGACAGTAAAACTTGTTAAAACGAAGACTGCTAATGTTTCAGCCTTTGGTTCCTTGTATTAGAAAAGGACCATATTTCATCCATACTAGTGTCTTGAGCACATGCTGCAATACAGGGTTAATTGTAACGATTTTCTTGGATGTTAGTCAATCAAACTATAGGAATAAAATCAAACCATGCAAAGTTTGAGCAGGCAATAATGGGACTGGAGTTTTGGCAACAGACTATATGGGCTGCTGCGAAAGGCTGGTGCCTTAATATTTTTCTTTTCAAACTTATTTTTCACATTGTGAAAACATCCAAATATGAAATGGAGACTAGAGTGACAAAGACGATAAAAATGAGTGTTGTGTTTACTTACATGAAAGACTTAACAATGTCAGGGTCGATTTCCCCATTGAGACTGTCAAAGTACTTTTTCAAGTCTTGATCACAATGTTCAAACACCAGTGTGAGTTTCTTGTCGGAGTGCAGAACATCATGCAGCCTCACAATGTTTTTGTGCTTCAGCTCCTTCAGCAGACAGATCTCCCGCAGAGCTGATGAGGGCACCCCCTGTTGCCAAGAAGGGAGGAATGAATATAAACAGAATGATTTTATAGTGAATTAGAGCAACTGATCCACATACATAATTACTGATATGATGGTGAATGAATGTGTGCCTTTGAATCACCAAGATGTACCTCTTTCCATCCATCATGTCATCTCTCAACCATCCACCCAACTACCATAACAACTAAATCCTTTATATCTTGTATGGTTCAACAGAAATGAAGAAATCCCTTATGCCTAGGTACTGAACAGCACACTGCTCACACACCTTTCATTGCTAAGCAATAGTTACAGTACCATCACTCACTTCATCGTCGTCATCCAGCCGCACTCTCTTCAGTGCCACTATCTCCTGTGTTTCTCTGTTCTTGGCCTTGAATACAGTGCCATATGTTCCTGTTGGGAAGTGAAAATTTATCTGTTAATGTGACATGTACCAATTCATGTTTAATTTTCTCTGTCATGCGTCCATCTTCCACAACACAGCTTTGATTCTATAGGTACCATGTCCCTTCATTGGTTCTTGCCTCTGTTGTGTGCTTTGGGGCCATGCATGGTTATGTTACAGTGATGTGATCTGTCTTGCGCTGCACCACAAATTCTGAGTACATTACCAATGTGATTAATTTGGAGAGATGCAATGTAATAGTGTGTTCTTATGGTGGTTTCCAGTATGGAATGGCACATACTCTCTTATATTTCTTTAGTTCAGCTAATGAGAGCAATTCCTTTAATGATTTATTAAAAATCATTAAATATTATGGCTTCTGGGTAATACACCAATTACTTTCACCCAACCCCCAGGTGTATATATGACCTACTTATTAGAAAGAGTAACCCTGACTTTTCCAATATATCTGTTAGTGATGGGCTAGAGGACACCCTCCTCACAAGTCCTCCACCAACACAGTAGATAAACCCAAGAGCCCTTCAAGGTATTATAAATCAAAAAATTACCTCGAGACAAGGCAAAGTAACTCCTGACATGATCCTACACCTGTTATATCTACCTGTCTTGTGCTAAGTGACACTTGCAGCAGCCTATTTTCGTGGCCTCAGTCAACACACAGCCTTAGCGACATAATACTAATGACTCTTAGTGGTGTTATGTGGCAAGGAATACCTTACCTTCACCAATTTTCTCCAGTTTTTCATATTTCTGCATTGTTCTCCCTGTCAAGCTCCGCCTCCCCCGGCCACTGTTTGTTTACATCTGCGCTGCCATGAGGTCAGCTGGGAGGCGCCTGCACAATTCACATGTAGTAATAACACCATAAATCAAAGTAACTAAACTATAAAAAAGGTGTCATTAGGCCTACACCTGATAGTTTATTCATTTCACATCTAAACCTATGCATGCCTATCAGCCTCATCCATTATTTGAGCTAATCTCACTAATATCTTTGCTCGCTGCCTGCCTTAGCTTCATGGTATGTTAGTGATAGCTGTGTAACTGTGAAGAAAAGGAAACAAAACCAAAAGAAAGTATAGAAAATGTTAAATAAATGTGACAGTGGAATAGAAAAACAAGTTAATAAGTGAATGGTCCCATTAATAAGACTGTACATCTTAGAAAGGTGGAGTTTAAAGAGATAAGTAACTGGAGGCTTTGACTCCCATTATTCTGTTTTGAAGTGAGGAATTCGTTGTCATGAGAGAGAGAGAGAGAGAGAGAGAGAGAGAGAGAGAGAGAGAGAGAGAGAGAGAGAGAGAGAGAGAGTATTGCTTCGTTCATAACTTTTTTTTTTCCCAGCGATTAAACTTACCATATATATACCAGGTACGGATAGGGTTCATTACGGTTTATAGTTAAAGCTAAAGAAATATGTAGCCCATCATTTATCAGAGGTCTGCATATAACAACCAGGCAGGCTTCACTATAACAAGCAGCTCATTAGCCAGTTTCGGAGCATTGTTTGGGTGAGTGGAGCTGATCTGGAACGCCTGCTGATGTCCACAGGTGCAGTACAGCCAGTATCAAATGGTATTGTGATGTTTCAGGAGATGAGAGTGATGCTCCACCTTACTTGGGCTACCACGATGATGTTCAACTGAAGAGAACATCAAGATTAGTTTATTCCATCCCCTCATTCGTAGGATCAGCTGTCAGGTCAGTATCGGATGGTACTTTGTCTATTGCAGTAGTTCAGGGTAATTTCTGAACTTGACTGTCTTGTTTGATTTATATTTTAAGGTTGAGAATGTTTGGATTTATTTATTCTCTTCGAAACCATCGTTCTCAGGGGCAGTATGAAATGGGTGGGATGTTTATTTTAGCAGTTCTGAGTAACTCGACCTTCACCACCTTACCTCACTGATATTTAAGTAAGAAAACTCGTAAGATTTTTTCCCCCTTTTTTTGTTAAGCAGTGCCCTCCATCACGTGCTGTAGGGCGTTGTGCAACCTTCCCAGCACCTGTTGGAGGGCAAATCACAAGCTTCATTGCTGCCATGTAAACACCGTGCAACAAGGAGTAAGGCTGCTCAGATATAGAACTTTACGAGTCAAATATGCACTTCTCTCCATGATAAAAAAAAAAAAAAAAAAAAAAAGACTAGCGATACTTGTGGCTAATTAGATGAAGGTTTCTTATGATATAATAGAAAATTTGATGGTGCCAGTCTATCTTTTGCTTTGCTGTGAGTCTCCTTTCACAAGACAGGGAATATCTAGTGGTTAGCTTCATATATGTGGGCCTATATTAATTCTTAAGTATGTAGCTTTTTCTTAGACGAATTTGTAGTCTTAAAATCCATCTACACCTCCTGAAAATGATATTGTACTTAAGCCCTTATCTCATCAGCAGCTTCAGATTTATTGCTGATAAGATAACAATGGCTGAAGCACAACAACAATTTCGGGAGGTTAAGATGGATTTAAAGAACAGAAATTTGTCAAAGAAAAAGACAAGTACTTAAGAATCTGTGTTAATACGGACGCTGGTACTTATTGTCGTGGCTGATCGGACGTAAGGACACTATTATGCTGTGCTAACTATATTATGTGATGGGACGGACCATTGGACGTCGATTCCTTTAAAAGAGTGGCATACTTCACACACTCCATCACGACACAGCAGTCAATATTCAGTTTGCAGTCTTACTTTAGCTAACAAGGAAAATAAATATATATAAATGAATAAACAACAGGAGTGATGGAGAAGGAAGAAGACGAGAGATAGTGAGGAATGTTATCATAAAACACTTCAATACACACACACACACACACACACACACACACACACACACACACACACACACACACACACACACACACACACACACAAGTCGTGGTGAGAGAACGAATATACAAGAATACCCTGCCTTTTTCCCCTATACAAGACTTTCTCTCGTACTCGTTTTCTTTATATAACACCAGCAGGAGTAACGGTAACTATGGCATTTAGCCCCTTCAGTACTGGGACGCATTTTCATATCTATTATTTGTCGATTTTATGCAGCTTCAGAAACTCATGTGGGGATTAGAATAATACAGACTGGCTATTAATCTTCTGACCTCAGTAGATCCTTCCTAATGTCAATAAAATCGTCTAATCTCACCACAAACTCGTGGTAAAAATGTGTCCTGGTCCTGAAGGGGTTAAGGCAGCGACAAAAAGAGAGAAAAAGCGGTGAAGGATGAAAATAAAGACGAAGGAAGTAAAGATAAGATTGATATCAGTGATTAGGTTTGTGTAATGGTGCTGGGTGTTTGTTTTCAAATGTGTCCGATAACAACAATACGCCAGGGTGAGATAAGGGTGTTACTGACCGGTTATGTCTAGTTAGATACCTTAGCAATGATGGTGGTGGTGGTGGTGGTGGTTATAAGAGAAAAGACGAGATTTTAATAGGGGATTTATTTCATTTTTCCAATTTTTCCCTTGAATTTTTCTAGTGATTTTTGTATTGCAGGTAATGATGATGACAATGATGATGATAGTATTGATGACGACGACGACGATGATGATGATATTATTATTATTATTATTATTATTATTATTATTATTATTATTATTATTATTATTATAGTTCCCCTCAACACCTGCTGCCCTTTTCCGTGCAGGTGTGTGCATGTTGCTTAGAACTGCGTCAGGGCATTCAGGAGAGAGAGAGAGAGAGAGAGAGAGAGAGAGAGAGAGAGAGAGAGAGAGAGAGAGAGAGAGAGAGAGAGAGAGAGAGAGAGAGAGAGGAGAGAGAGCAA
>CM035177.1:9503323-9561139 GCA_020233015.1 Callinectes sapidus | reverse complement strand
TCTCTATCTCCTCTCTCTCTCTCTCTCTCTCTCTCTCTCTCTCTCTCTCTCTCTCTCTCTCTCTCTCTCTCTCTCTCTCTCTCAACAGCAATTTGATTATCACAATGTACAAATCTATTCGGAGGTGCTACAGTTAAGTGCTCATTAGGTAGGCCCGTTTCAGGTAGCCTAGTCTGTCCTCCACCTGCTTCACCATTTAGTAGTTGTCTAAACACCACCACCACCGCCACCACCACTCATTTCCTACACCATCCTCTCCTCTACCCGACATCATGCCACTCCATCACTCATAGTTGAGCAAGAGCCCCTCCTATTGTTGTATGAAGCCCGCCATGCACTTAAACTCTTGTGCATGTACAAGGAATTTTTTCCCGGTACCATTATTTGTCAGTGGCATCTTCACTGTCAGTTTGTCCTGCTGGAAAGAGGCTGATTTCCTGGCTCTAACATTCACTAATAGCTGGGACATTTGTTTTAGAGGGCTGCTCTTTGATCCTTTGTACCCTTGTGACGGAGTTGCTTGCAAGGTTGAGTGGCTGGGCAGCGGTGAGGAAGGGCATTTAGGGTGCTACTTCTGGCCTGTTTCATCCGCGGTGCTCCTCCATAGACGCCTGGCAACCGAAACACCAGAAATGAAAAAAAAAACATGAAGAGCCTTTTTTCTTCCCTGCTGCTGCCTGTTACTTGACCTCTTCTGTCCCCTATCACCATCACCATCACCATCACCATCACCATCCTCACCCCTCACTTCAATAAGCCACACCATTGCCAAGATATTTCAGATGCAATACAGTGTCATACAGTCTTCAGCTACCTCTCTCATGGTCAGGAGAGCTCATTCATCAATCCATTCCATCATTCACCCACTGTCATTCATTCATTCATTCTGTCATCCAGATAGTCAGTCAATCAGTCAGTCAGTCAGTCAGTCAATTAATCAATCAATCAATCAATCAATCAATCATCCACTCACCCATTCACTCACTACCCCTTCCCATTGGCTCCAGTGTCATGTGCCGAGCATTCCCCTTCCCTCTCCCCATCCCCCCACAGTGCGGCCACAGTCAGATCAGTTTTAAGTTACCACAGCCCTCATTACGATGCAAGTTAAAGCCACACCTGAGGTTTGCCAGCATCGGGTACAAAAAGACTGATACATACGTACATACTACACAGTTCCAATGATCAAATTCTTGCAATAACTAATCCTTTGGCCATCATAATTGTTAAATGGAAAAAAAAAAGTAAGCAAAACTTGCATGAAATGTATGAAATGAGCACACTGCAGAAAGAAATGAGCTATTGTAATATTTATGTGGTATAGTTGCTTGTATATGTAAGAACTGCCTGTGGTGTGAGAATCTGACAAACTTGTTTTAGCAGCTGCTGGAAGATTATGTGACAGTGGCAAAAAATGCAGATGTAAAGTTTGGATACTAGAGGAAGCTTTTCATGCATTTATATTTAATCTTTATTTGTTAATCCCCCAATACCTAATGGGAAAATGATGTTATTGTTCACTTGACCCCATTAAAGATTTTAAAAAATTATAAAATGCAAGTGTACCAGTGAAGCTTAAGATTCAAACACCAAAGGTAAATATTTTAAGAGATCTGATGTTGTGTGTCTGGTGCTTCCAGTTTGTGACAAGATCAACAGTGTATGTGAGGAATTTTTTCCATTGTGTTTATACATATTTTGTCTTAAAATCATCAGTGCGGGAAAATTTTGATTAGATTGCAAATCATGGAGTGGAAATGTGTGATCTTGTGATAAAAGTAGTGTCAGTCTGGAACTCTTATTGTATAAATAATACTTAAACCACATAGCTCAGGTTTAGTGTTGTGGTGTTGATCAGCATTTTGTTTTGGCACCAATAATCACCACCACGGACACTGTGCAGGGATGTGTCCTCGCCAGCAGATCGGCCATTCGATCCGGCCGGCCTGCAGTGACCGGGTGGTGATGAGAGGCGGCAGGAGCAGGACAGTGCACTAGTCACCATCCTTATGGAGGCTGAGTCTTGGAATACGACGTCGAGCGAAAGGAGCACGTCGAGTGGCAGTGTGTGTGTGTGTGCGCCAACCCTATGTTTTGTTCATGTGTTAAGGAGGGGAGGAAGGGGACCTTTTTCATCAGGCTTATATCTCAGTTGCTGACCCATAGGATGAGCCTAATTTGACTTCCACAAAACTTTCTAATAACATTAGATTATAGCAGATCAGTTTTCCATAGGAAGCAGGGGACAAATTGCAGCAGATAATTTAATTATATACCTTACCCTACCTCGTAGGTGATGTCTTTACTTGCGACCTCAGTAAACACAAAACTTTTTGTAATTTATAATTTTATTTGTCATCTGTGTGAATGTTGGTGTGAAGATGACTATGTAATATGTTGGCATTACTGAAAGGAATTAATGGTGAATGAAGCAGCATTTATAGGTCTGGGTATTTCAGTGTATCCCACATGCAAGCCAGGACGACCTAGTCTTCTGCTGATTACTTGTATGATAAAATTACTGACCTTGCTGGAAAGGACATCACTGTATTTGATATTTTTTTTATAGCTATACAAGTCAAATGAATTAGTCTTTTAGTGACAAAAAAAAATTGGAATATGGTAGATCCAAGGTGGTGTTGGGCTGCGCACCGCCAACACCCCCCCAGCATCTCACTTGGTTAGAGTAATACATATATCAGGTTATTTTTGTACCAGAAAACTATAGCCTCCTCACTCATTCTGTTTCCATCTTATTCTTTATTAGCAAGTGTTTTGAACTTGTAGAACACTTTTCAATAGTTCCTGCACCTCACTCCTGCAGTGAGGAGCAGACCAGCAGTACCTGTGTGTGTGTGTGTGTGTGTGTGTGTTTGTGTGTGTGTTTGTGTATGTGTGTTTGTGTGTACACAGGCATGCATGCATTCTTGCATGTGTGGAGTGCATGCATGCATGTGTGTGTATAGGTGTGGGTGTACGTGCGTGTGTGTGGGTGTGCGTGTGCGCGCTTTACATACACACACCAAAACCAGTGAAACTCCATTCCGGTGATACTTTATTTGTTCCTAATGATGGTCGTCCCAGTAAATGCTCATCTTGGAAGGTGTGAGGAGGCTGAGGCAGGTGTATGAGGAGACAGACAGACAGACCGACAGACAGACAGACAGCAGAACTAGGTTACTCCCATATGGTGAAAACTGGTCACTTATGTCATAACTTAATGTATAAGCCATCTGGAATTATTTAACTATGACATTTATTGAAGAAGAATAAAAAATGTTTGCATTGGGACTAACTAGTTTGGTCTGTTAAAAATAGGATATTATACAAACATGTCATTGGATTATAATGCAGATCTTTGCTAAGGCTTCCAGGAAACAACTGCAATGGTGACTTTTTAGTATGTGGCCTCAGTATAGTATCGTTTCCATCGGAACACAAATTATTTGTACTGTGTTATATAATAAATCATTGCATAGACTCTTTCAGACTGTTCCCAAAAAGATAAAATAAAATACCATTACATGCTAAGTATATATGATAAATATCCTGGCAGAGCAAATCAAGGATGACAAATTTCACTACAGGTGCTCATGCTGTGTTTATTGTGTGGCATGGCACATTCTATTCCCCAAAAATTGTGGTGGCAAGTGTAATCCTCATTCCTAGTTACAAAAGCTTAACCAAAGAAGGTATGAAATCAAACCTAATTTTGAGTAAGCAGGAGGATACAAAACTGAGATACAGGTAGGTAAATTGTGTATGAGAGATAATAGACATTTGCTCGTGTGGGGTTTTATTGATCATAGGGCCAATATTTTTCTGAAGCTTTTTTTCATACATAAATATGAAACCGCTTTGTAATGATAATGACATGGGCAGGAATATTCAACAAATCAAAGTAGGAAAAATAATTTTACATGTAATACATCACATACATATCTATTTATAAGGTATTCAAGGCTACTACACAGTTTTCTGTCATGTCTACCAGATTGAGTGTTGCTACAAATTATTGATCTTGCAAGCTCCACATTTGCTTCATGGATATTAATATGGAACTTACATTTTTATATATAAAGTATATTATTTCTCTGTTAATTAACTTAGTCATTTATTATATTTAATTGTAGCTACTGGATCTTGTGAATTCTGGAAAACTGGCACAGAACAGTTGAATATTGAGACTCCTGCTACTTGATGGAAGTGGCTGACAGAGATTAGATGGTTGCCAACAGAATGGTAAAGTAACAGGAATGGAATTCCAGGTTTGATCTGCAAAGGGGATAAGAAAATAAATAATAATATACTGGTTAACTTTTACTATGAGGAAAAACTGTGGTGTGTTGGATGGCGTGACAACTACTGTCACAACTGTGTTGGTTGCAGATGACTTCTGTGTTGGTTAGCGTGGAGGCGAGAGTGGAGTGAAGGCTCAGGAGTGCTTAGGTGTAAGTTGATAGCTATCAGGTCGTGGGGTTTTGAAGGAGATATACACTTAAATGAACGCGACACATTTTTTCACTGTACAATAGAGCAACGTGTCGGAAGGTGGATGATAGTGTTATCACGTGGCTTGATTGATAACGTGGTGAGATATCCGAGTGAGACTGATGTCGGCCAGCTTTGAAGTTTTAAGTCCTCTGTCTCAGCCAGCGGTAGAGGGAATGAGGTCATGCGAGTGGAGTGAGGTTTATTAAGTAGCAAGTGACTGGGCAGAAATGAAATTCACCAATGAGGAAGAAGGGAATAGGAAAGGAAGGAAAGATATGCTATGTCAGGTGTGGGACACGTTTTCCCACGGGACAAGATGCCGGCGTCTCATTTTTTTTTTTTTTTTTTTTTTTTTTTTTTTTTTTTTTTTTTTTTAAGGAGGGAACACGTGAGGGGTAGAGAAGTAGTAGTAAAGGAATAATATGACAATGATGCAGTGGTGCATTCCAGATGTGCCATGAATATTGAGGTCAGGAGGTAAGACAGAATCAGGAGAGATTCCAGGTATAACTGAAAGATATTTAGTTTTACAAGATTGATAGCAGCACCTGTGTTAAGGAATGGTGTGTGGGAAGTAGAGACATTTGACACTCGAAGATAACTAGTTGGTGTCGATAGAAGAGTGATGAGTCAGGCTGGTGAAGAAAATACACTCTGCTGTCGCCTCGGTGTCTGAGGACACAAGCGTGGGAAGATTTGAGAATGGGGGATAGATTTATCGTGGATTGATGTGAGAAGAGTGCGGAGAATTTCCCGACGAGGAAGATGAGTGAGACAGAATTATACAGTAGTGTAAGTAGTCCTGCAGGAATGGCCTTTTTTGTGGAAGAATCGGAATGTATTGGGGTCGAAGGAATGGAGACCAGCAGTCCTCCAGAACTCTTCAGGTAGAAGTATGTCCTTTGAGGTGGCAACGCGTGCAAGTTACGCGTTTGTTGCGAAAGACGAATCTAGATTAGTTAGAGCGTGAAGAGGAGTGGCGAGAGGGCGAGGCGAGCGACCATAATGAGACCGATGAGATGAGGGAAAGAGAGAGGAGGGGCAGATGAAGAGAGTAACACCAAGCGCCTGGACCAAGGCATCTTAGATGAAATTTGATTTTGTGAATTTATTGTCATTGGCAGCGCGAAAATTAGGAACATCCAGAAAAGTTGAAAAGCAAATAGACGCTTGAATTCATCTTTGGAAAGCGCAACGTCTGAGAACCAGTTAGAACTGGAATTGGTTGGATGACGAGTTCAGCAGAGCTCAAATGGGAAACAAGATTTTCAGCCACAGAGAGAGAGAGAGAGAGAGCATGCTGAGTGATGGAGGAAGAGTTTCAACATAGTATAATGAATACCTCCTAGCTTGGAATGGCTCTTGGAATTATTATTACTAGAACTAGCTAGACTCAGAAGTGAAATCCTCTAAAGAAGTGAGACTAGGAAATTTATCCGATCTAATAAGCAAATCAGCAAGAGTCGAAGGTCAAATCATTATGCACTTATCCTTCCTTCCCCATATTATATGCTTTGCTTTTTTTTCTCATACATTTTTAGTACAATTTTGTCTTCACATTCTTTATGTATTTCTTTATATTGTGTATTTCTTTATATTGTCAGAGAGTTCTGTTCTCCCAACGTAGGACAGACGCTGCACTCACGCAGCTCGTTGCGTTATTATTTATTTACATACGCGAGTTCCGGCATCGTTTATACCAGGCTTGTGTTACGATACACACCAACACCAATAGAATATCATTACACCTCCAAAACTCCTAAATATAGGTTAACAAATCTGAAAAATGGATCTAAGTATAAAATCGCGCAATAAAACACCTTTACACCAAAACTGAATCAGGCAACCGCGCATATTTCCCCCTCAAAAAATATAATTACAGCATAAAACTAACATATTAAACTTAAGAAAAATACGAACTTTATCTTTTTAACAATATGGAACGAACAAAGTGGGAGTCAGAAAGATATGGTTAGAGGGAAATCCATAATGTGAGATGTATTTAATAGGTGGAGCAGCGCAGTGTGGTGGAGTGAGGAGGACGCTGTGCTGTGTGGCTGTGTGACTGTTTAGCTCGCCAGGATGGGAGTTCCAGCATTTTTCCGATGGTTATCCAGGAAATATGCCTCTGTGATCATCGAGTGTCATGAGGAGAGGGTAAGCAGGAGGGAACAGGGAGACTAGTGAGGTGAACGTGTAGGTTGTCATGGATGTGGTTCACTGCTCTGGATCCATTCTGTTACTTGTCTGGTTGTTGTTCTGATGGCGCGAGGGGAGGCTGGGCATGGTTACCTGGATGGCGAGAGACGAGGAGACCAAAGGGTTAAATCTGTGGGTTGTGGTGGGTGCGTTGTTTCGTGTATTCCTTGGGGCATTTACCGGGTGTTCCCCTCAGCCCACTGTCAACTCGGACCTGCCAATCTTGAGTAACCGGTATTTTAACCCAGTACTGTTGTATGATTGTCTGATTGTTGAGGCTTTGGGTGGTCAGCGTGGTGGATGGCATCTCGCCCCGCCGGAGGAACCATACTGGACCACTTCGCAATACTTTCTCTGACCATCAACTTCTTTATTTTACTTATACCAAGTTTAGTAAAGGAAATTCGCAAATCTACAGGGTTAGACTGCCTTTCTAATTATTAAAGAAAACAATGCAAGGTGATGGAGTACTTTCTACAGAACATGTGTTAGTGTGTGTGTGATGTTTGTAATGTGGGGACGGCGTTTGACAGGCCATAGTGATTGAAGGAACATTGAGGTGCTATATTATATTATGCTAGAGTAGGATAGGTTAGGTTTGGCTAGATGTAGCTTGGTTTGTCCTTAGATTTTTCTAATTTCGAGGTTGGCCTGTTCTGTCCTTAGAGTTTTTTTCTGTTGCAATATATCGCCCATTTTGTCCTCCCAATTCCCTAAAACTTTCGATCTCCTGCCTCCCCTTAAGCTTACTGGGGATGGGAGGGGGTAGGATGGAGGAAAAGGGTCCAACCCTGTAGTTTTACCAGGAAATTACAATTGACTAGGAGGCAACCGTTTGCAATGTGACTCCTGAACTGCCTGATGTTATAATTGGAGGATCTGGCTTCCATAGGAGGCAAGCAAGCAATGTGGTGGAAAATTCAAGAAGTAGCTTACACAAATAATGTTAGATTGCATGAATACCTCAAGGAAAGCTTGCCCATTCATTAATTGTTTTATTTATTTTTCATTCATTTTTAAAATTTTGTCTTCTGTTTATTTTGCTGGTTTCTGATTCTATTCTCTGCTACATTTTTTTCTTATTTAATACTGTGTAGGTTATTTGTTTATTAATTTCCATTGCATTTATTTATTCATCTTTTTATCCATATTGGAATTCCTCTCTCTCTCTCTCTCTCTCTCTCTCTCTCTCTCTCTCTCTCTCTCTCTCTCTCTCTCTCTCTCTCTCTCTCTTTTGTTTATTCTATTGTTACTGCTCCTCGAAGACAAGCAAGCTAGAGAGGTTTAAGGGGAGGAAGCCAAATTTAGATGACCCCTCTTGTCAGAAGCAAAAGAATGATCAGATGGCATGTCTTATATGAAAATGTTTTTTTCAGCACAGTATCTGGATTAAAGTACCTTCACTGTTGTTTTTCAGCAATACAGCACTGACGATGTGAAACTCATACCCCAGGACACCTCCAAACCCAATCCTAATGGTATTGAATTTGACAATCTTTACCTTGACATGAATGGCATCATTCATCCGTGCACCCATCCAGAGGACAGAGCTCCTCCAAAGAATGAAGATGAGATGATGGAAGCAATATTTGAGGTGAATATCATAACTCATGCCTGATGTATTGATGCTGCTTTTATCATGTACTACAAACATTAAGAAGTCTGATGTGGTACACATGTGATGTGGGTACACTGATGCATTTGTTCAAATTGTCTTCCTAATTTTTCAGTGCATCGACCGTCTCTTTGCCATCGTTCGTCCACGGAAGATCTTGTACATGGCCATTGACGGCGTGGCTCCCCGTGCCAAGATGAACCAGCAGAGGTCTCGAAGGTTCAGAGCATCCAAGGAGGCAGCAGAGAAGAAAGCAGAAGTAGCTCGTATAAGACAAGAAATGCAAGACAAAGGTAAGCTGTATATATTGTTGATGTGTATTTAGTGATAACAATATCTAGTTATGAATTCTAGGATTGTGTTTAAAAGTAGTGGGTGTAAATTGGTAATTTCTCATCAAAAAGTGGATTCACAAAAGAATCAGAGGTTAAGATGAATAGCCATTGACCTTAGAAAACAACATCTGGGAAGCATGAACATTATCTATCACTGCAGGTCAAGTGATGAATTAAATAGATAAATATATCTATATGACAAATTTTTTTCATTGCTCAGGCTTCAAAATTCCTCCTGAGAAGCCCAAAGAGTCACATTTTGACTCAAACTGCATCACTCCTGGCACTCCCTTCATGGACAGGCTCTCTAAGTGTCTCCATTACTATGTCCACGACCGTCTCAACAATGACCCCGGCTGGAGGGGAATTAAGGTCAGTTATGCTGGATTATTATGCTCTTCTCTTGGTCAAATTTTACTTTATTTTTAGATTGTTTCAAAATCTCATAACAAGAATGATTAAAGATTTATTAAAGTATTTCCACATACAATAAGCATAAGTAAAGCCTTTTTGTATACTCTTTGTGCAATAAAACTAGTAAATAGTACTAATAGAGTAGATAATCATGTATGAGATACTAAGAAACTGAGAATCTCATTTAAAAAGCTATATTAGATTACAGTGCTAATTAGGTCTATTATTTACTTTATTTTCCTCTTTTTAATTGATTACTGAATTTAAAAGCTAGATCAGTATGTGGTTGATTTTATTGACCTATTTTGTGATGAGATCTCTTCATCATTTGTTGGTTGGGGGTAGATCCTTTATCTAAACCCTATGTATAAAAGTGACTTCATAATGGTGACAATAAGGAAGAGCAACACTCCAGTCTATGCCAACATTATGTGATATGACAGGTGATCCTCTCTGACGCCAATGTGCCTGGTGAGGGAGAGCACAAGATCATGGACTTCATCCGTAAGCAGCGAGCACAGCCAGACCACGACCCAGACACCCAGCACGTGTTGTGTGGCGCTGACGCAGATCTCATCATGTTGGGCCTGGCCACCCATGAGGTCAACTTCACCATCATTAGGGAGGAGTTCAAACCCAACAAACCCAAGCCATGTGACATCTGTGGCCAGCTTGGTGAGACACTTCTGTTTTTCTCATCTCTCATAGAACTGTATTTGTCTTTTCTTCTGCAAGACAGTTCTTTATCATTTTTTTATTGATTAAGGTGTGATCTTCAGAATTTTGTGTATTATTAAGAATAGTTTTCCAATTTTTATGAAGTAACTCATCTTGATCCTTGTTGTGTTGTCATATAGAAAGAAAATCACTAGTGTACTGTCTCGATTAAGAACATCCCAGTTTCTAATTACTCATTTCTCTTTAATCATTATATTTTTTGTGTTATATGTGAGGTGCTGACTACATAAGAGTTTTATTCTTATTAAAAGCTCATGTTTGATAATTAACTTAGTTTAGCATATGCCTTTCTTTTGTTTGGCAAACATTTTATCCATAACAATTGATAACATAATCTCCTGACAACAGGCCATGAGATGAAGGAGTGTGTTGGTGTGGCAGACGCTGGTGAAGGTGAATCAGAGAAAGTATTTGAAGAGACAAAGTACATCTTTGTAAGGCTTAATGTACTGCGTGAATATCTGGAAAGGGAGCTACAGATGCCCAATCTTCCCTTCAAGTATGACTTTGATCGTGCAATTGACGACTGGGTGTTCATGTGCTTCTTTGTGGGTAAGTGGATTCAGGAAGAGTTTTTAAGATGTGCCATAATGTGCTGATGGTGCTTGTTCCTCATTTAAGATTTTAAAGAACAGTGAAACTATACCTCATTCAACCAGACATGAACTTAATTGATTGCTTGAACCAAGGATGGTTAGGAGAGTGAATGTCTTGTGTGAGAGCAGGGAATGAAGAGATATTGAGTGATAAGGATGTAGGAAGGAGATGGAATAGATTAATAAGAGGGAGTGTTGAATATAGAAGTGGACAATGAGAAGATCACAAAATGGAATGGATGGATATGCATGTACAAATGGTGACAGCCTCAGAGGGAAGTTATAACATCCAATCAGTTGATCAATTCAGTTATCAGTAAGGATAGGTTGGTATAATATCATTGTGCTGCAAATATTAATTAGCTGTATTGGAAGATGTATTCTAAGATAATTTTTGTTGGTTTCTAATTGTCCATCAAATATTTTTCAGGCAATGACTTCTTGCCTCACTTACCTTCCCTTGAGATCCGAGAAAATGCAATTGATCGACTAGTCAGGCTCTACAAAGACTGCTGCTATAAAACAGGTGTAAGTATTGCTGTAGTTGATGAAAAGATTAAGTTAGTTGCTTTGTTAGTTTACTTATTTATGTATTTTCACTTATTCATATTGCTCTTGAGAAGTTGTTACTCTTATGCTTGCTAGTGTTTGGCAGACAAATCTAATTACACTACATGATAATTCAGAGATGTGATAAAAGAGTGCTTATAAACTTGCTTGAATCATATATTTGAGAATTATAAACTTTGATTTCATGAGTATCCTCAGGGAAGATCCTTTAATATTTCTGTCCATTATTATTCACTTTGCATTATGAAAGGGTACATTTTGATTTGTGGTGCTTTATCTTTAGCTACAGCTCTGTCATTTGTGTTTTCTCAAGCTGTTCACTTGTTTCCACTTTGTTGGACCGTTATGTCTTGCAGCAAATCTGCAAACACTTCATAGTATTACTTCACACAGAAGTATATCTATATAGATACACTTGTCTTTGGATCTGAAGCTTTAGTATAACATGGTAGATATTACCGAACAAAATTTAAACAAAATTAAAATAAAAGGACAATTATTCAGTGAAATATTAGTTGCATATATTCTTCTAAGAGCTTTTCCTCCTATTTCAGGGTTGGCTGACAGACAGTGGCAAGCCCAACATGAAGCGAGTCCAGATGATCCTGCAGAATCTTGGTAAAGTGGAGGATGAGATCTTCAGAGACAGACAGAGAAGAGAGCTGGAATTTAGAGCCAGAGATAAGGCTAAAAAAAGAAATGAGAAGATGGAAAAAGAAGCTGCAAATAGATTTAAGGTTTGTAAGCTTTGCTATGGAAGTGTGTGACTCTGTGCTATGTCCAAGCTCCTCCGGTGTGATAGGTTGGACCCTTTCCACTGGAGGATGACAGGGCAGTGTGATTGACTGGAGTGTGTTGTACCCTCTCTATTTCATCTGTTTACAATTGCCTCCTTGGTATATAGTTAAATAGACAATTTATATGCTGGTAGCTAGTGCCTTGGAGGTTGAGATATAGGAGAAGAAATAGAAACAGTGAAGTGAGTTAAATTCAATGTTGCATTGTGTGAAAATCAATTGGGTAAGGCATGTTGAATGATTGCTAACACCTGTGGGTCTGAGAATGAAAGAATAGGTTAAGAAGCGGCTGAGATCATATTTAGGAGACTTCAAGATATGACATAATGCCAATTGTTATGTTTCTGTATATTGAAGTGACTAATATGTATTTATTTTGAACAGAATGAAACCGGACAAGGAGCATTGGGTGTGATGAAGGCCGGAGAAACTTCAGTAGCTCATGGAGCCAAGGATGCCATCATGGACCAGCGATACATGAACATGAACCGAGAAGGTGGAGGGTGAGTGTCTGTTACTTTGTATCTTGAGCAACAGAATGTTATTCTTACCACTTGATTTGTATTGTGATGGAAAGCTGGAAAAGGAGAATGATTGGCAAAGTGTGTTTTCCATTTTACTTTCAGTCTGACAAATTGTTGTTAAAATTACAATTGGTAATGAGGCTATTGGTGCTTTAAAACATTTATGGTTTGAATGATTAGTAGAGGAAAGCAAATATTCAGTAGAGATAGATGGTCAAGTCTTTTTTGTTAACATACTCCAGTGTCAGTTTACTAATGTGGTGCTAAAAGTCAAATCTCCCTGAGCCAAAAGTCTTATACAATCTTACTTCACTGGCACATGACTTATTTTTTTAATAGTGAAGTTTGGTTTGCCTTGGTCTATTGAGTAAATACCTGTAATGGCTTGGCACTGATATACCAATTCTCATCTTTGCACCGGATGACCAGGCGTGGTGTGAAGCGGTCCATAGACAGTGTGGAGGAGGAGGAGGAAGAAATCCCTGATGAAGTGAGGCTGTATGAACCAGGAGCCAAAGACCGCTATTATGAATCCAAGTTTGGAGTGCTGCCCACTAACGTGAAATTCCGGAAGAATGTTGCCGACGAGTATGCCCGAGGCTTGTGTTGGGTCCTCAAGTAAGTGGTTTGGTGAGGTTTGTTGCTGGGATTGACGATGTTCCTTTAATTGACCAGAATGAAATTGAACACTTATATTCTCTAGGAGCATGCCAAGTGGCTTCACTGTGTAAGGATGAAGGTACCAGCTTTTTATTTCTTTCCTGATCCCTCCATCCTTTCTTCCAGATATTACTACCAGGGATGTGTGTCATGGGACTGGTATTTCCCTTATCACTATGCACCATTTGCCTCTGACTTCACAAATTGTGCCAATGCAAATACGAACTTTAATCTGGGAACACCATTCAATCCCTTGGAGCAGCTGATGGGTGTGTTCCCTGCTGGAAGTCGGTCCCATGTGCCAGAGCCCTGGGGTGAACTGATGCTGGATCCAGAATCTCTCATTATTGATTTCTACCCTGAAGATTTCAAGATTGATTTAAATGGGAAGAAGTTTGCCTGGCAAGGTGTTGCTCTTCTCCCATTTGTTGATGAGAAGCGGTAAGTTAAGGATGAATGTGTGTTGTGTTGTGTTGCATTCAGTGTAGATTGAGAATCACCACAGATGATGTGTTGTTAGAAATATTACATCCATGACAGCTCCATAATCTTCATTTTTTTTGTGCAGGACTTTTTAGATAACAGTGTAATAAGGAGAGTTGCATGGAGCCATCATGCCTAAGTGTGGCAGTACTGTATGAAACATTCCACTTATGCCCATCCATTAATTTGCCTTTGCATTTTTTAACACCTTAATGATTTAGAACTAACAACTCAATAATGCAAGTTTTAATTCTTTCACCATGTACTATATCTACCTCTTGCCAACATGAATCAGAAGAATTGTTGAAGTTTCTTTCTACTGACCAACAGATTAAAGAGTGCCCTGAATGATGTCTATGATCAGCTGACTCCAGAAGAGATTCGGCGCAACAAGCGAGGCGATGACCGGCTGTACGTCAGCGTGAAGCACTCGGCCTTCACCAGCCTCTCGGACCTCTACCAGATGGGCATGGACGAAGAGAATGAGGTTTGTCCACGTGGCCACAATGTACTCCAGTTATTCTATATTATATCCTGTAGCTTTCTTGTATCACACTCTGAAATAGGAAACGTCCAAGTTATATTTTTGTAGTAAGTTAATTGTTTATAGGCTATGTGTATTCTAAAATGTTTTGTACTCTCACCATGATTATTTCTAAAGGTCACAGAAACTATTAGGTGGTTTCTCAAGATTATTTCTCCTATTGATAACACAGAAATGTTCTTAATCTTCTACTGGAAGCATAAAAGTGAACAGTTTGTTATAGGCATTTTTCTTATAGGCACAAATTTTGGTCTCCCTATTCAGCACCTTTATAAAGAGACCTGACAGTAATGATGATAGTATGAACAGTGTACTTAAAGATCAATGTTTCACTTCCAGGTCCCAATCTGTGGCAAGGAGTTCCAGGGAATGCAAGGTGTGGTGTTGCTGGCGAAGGATAATGTCAAAGCAAAAGGGTAACTATATATTTTGTTTATTTGAAAGACATTTTCAATCTTTTTTGTTCCCTATCCTTTTCTCTCTCTCTCTCTCTCTCTCTCTCTCTCTCTCTCTCTCTCTCTCTCTCTCTCTCTCTCTCTCTCTCTCTCTCTCTCTGTTTTTGTTAGAATTATGATATTGACAGAATACAAAGCTTATATCTGTCTTACTATACTATACCATGCCTCTCCATTTTGCTGTAAATAAACACAAGAGTTGATTCTTTTCTTTTTCATTGATGTTATCATAGATTGTAAATTGATTGTAAATTGTAAATTGATACTGATTTATATGAATTTTTTTTATAAAGTGGGTCAGTGTTTGCTGGAGTTAAATAATCTTATATTGATATTCTGTAAAAATGACCAGGCATTGTCAAAGCATACATTATTACTTTTCTGCCCTACCACAATGCATTGAACAATACAAGGTGGCGGTTCTACATTTAGTACCTAACCTCTCATTCCATAATTTATTGAGCAGTATTATCTTCACTTATTATATCTTGTTTCAGCGTCCTGAGGAGTCCAGTGGAAGGGATGGAGGACGTAATGGACAATCACGTGGTCACAGTGAGGTACCGTAATCCAAAGTACGCTGAAGACTTTATCTTCCCTGCCAGAAAGTTGAGCAATGCCACAGATCCTCCCCGTGTTCTCAAGCCATCAGACCTCAAAGGAGAAGACTCAAGAAATTACCGTCCAGTTATTGGTTTCAACCGAAACATGCCCCGAGCACACCTTGATTCCTCCGGCCATCGAGCTCTGGGGTGAGTATCCTGTGTGTTGATTCACTGATTCAGACATATCTTGAAAAGAACCATAAGCTTTGTTGATCAAAATGTGATAACTTAACTGTCACCAAACATGAAGTTCAAGATGCGTCTGAATTATTAGCATGGTAGATTAGACATGAACAATGCATACTTCCTGTTCAATTCAGTTGTTCTTAATAATATGAATTAGAGAAAAATTTAAATGAATTTGCTCATTGATCTCATTTTGTGGTTTGTTACTGATTTTATACTGCATACCAAATTATATCCTTTTTAAAAAGTTACACAACACAAGAAGCATTTATTATTGCAAAACCTCATGATATACATATTGTGGATCATTCTTCAGAATCTTAATTATATCTGCCAAACCAGTTCCTTTCCAAAAAGTGATCTATCACAATAAGAATATATTCTATCAATTTTCATAAGGTGCAGGTTGTAGTGAATTCTTCACTGTTCTCATACATCAATTATGGATACTCTTTAACCAAAGGCTGGTGATTGCAGTGGCAGTTATCATTCAGATAGGTGATTAAGCTGGCTTGTAGATGTTAATAATAAGTAGGTATTAGTATACTCCATATTAGGAAGCTGTTTATTGGGCATCAAGATTGCATTTATAACAGTCTCCTTATTGGCTGCACTCATTGCTCAGTTTCCATCACTTACACTTACCTAAGAACTTTAAGTTAGCATATTCTTCACTATAACTTGTGTCTGGTTTAAGGCAGACCATTCTAGGGGCTACTGCTGGTAGTACAGTCGGAGTGGTCATTAAATAGGACGGTCATAAAGTGACAGTCTGTATTAGTATTGTAGGAAAAAGTCATATTGTTACAGGTTCACTTATTAATGAACTTGTACTGATTTATGGGTATTTCAAAAGTAAGATGAGGTAGTTAACTAACTGTAAGGTGAGTTGGTTAACAGTTGGGATAAGTGTACTCTAACCTAACCTCTCTGTAATTCAACAAAATAAATAATCTTGCATCCAGTTCCATTGCTGTAAGAGTAGTGATTGGTGACCTGTTATTCTACAAATTGAAATGTTTTACTAATGCTTTGTTACGAATGAGTAGTGACATATTCAGTGATATAATGAAGTCACTGAGTGGACATGGATTTAGGATAAGGAACATAGAAGTCATCAGAATACACATAAGCAATGATATGTATTCTTGTGTTTTTGTTATAGTTATAATAGGACTGGAAGTATGCATTTACAGTAGAATCTCATATTTGAAGCATCAAGTGTATCCATCATCAGCCATAAGAGGAAGCAGCCCCACACACCAATTCATAATAAGATCTCAAATTCTTTATTAACATATCTCACACACACAGTTAATGCATGTTTGTAAAGTTATCTTGGCTGTTTCATTTCACAAAATTCTCTTTCCATGTCAAAATTTAAGTGGTAGACAAGTGACACCTTAGAGCAAACCAATCAGGAAAGAGTATGGGGACCTTTGTGAGTCCAGATGGTGGCCAGAGTACTCCAGGATTTGTTTCTGGTGTATAGAGAGTGGGTGGCCAGAGATCAGTAGCTCAATAATAGCAACCAAACACCAAATACTGTCACATCATTGACCTCCACAATGGGGCTGCATCCATCCAGACCCTCCATGGCTGAAAGTCCTGTTGGGTTTGGATGCCACTATCTGTAACATCTATAAGAGGATAACAGGCTGCAAAGATACCTGGATTCCTTGTCAAGGAGATAACACAGTCAAACCACACGTCATCTCTGAGTTGACACTAAATTGCATCTCCATCCTGCCAACTTGACACACTTTTCTCTGCTACTAGTTTTGTCCACATTTTTTGATGCATTTGTTTACCATTTCATCTTTGCAGACTTGCTCTTTGCACCATTGTCACTTCACATTGGGGGGGGGAGGGGTGTCAATTTATGCATCCATATACTATTCCTGTCTTGTACAGATTTTTATGTCTTGTATTTGTTCTGCACAGTGCTCTCTCTCTCTCTCTCTCTCTCTCTCTCTCTCTCTCTCTCTCTCTCTCTCTCTCTCTCTCTCTCTCTCTCTCTCTCTCTCTCTCTCTCTCTCTCTCTCTCTCAATTATGTATAATTATGTATAAAGACAAACTAAGCATTCGTTTAGCAACTGTTCCATATATATATGTATTTTTTTGGTAGTAAAAAGAAAAATATAATCTTGATAAAATCTAAGCAAAGGAGAGACATTGTAATTTTTTTCTTTTCAAACAGAGATGTACAGAATTATAATATACTCCTGATGCAGTATGAGTTTCTCAGGCACTTGTTTACATAGGCAAAGTAAGACATGAATTTATAATTTTTGTGTTGTTATTTTTTATTATAAAGAAAAGAGTGTCCTTGACAATGAAGATATGACTAAAAAATAATAATTACAATTGGATTTGAGTTAATAAAGACAAGTTTTAGAACTAAAGATAAAGTAATGCACCTTGAAATTAGATTGAGGCATCAGTGGCCTGCTGCTCACACAGCTGAGGGAGGTGAGAGATAAGTCAGACTTGTACTCTGTAGTGACTCAGTGGGAGGGAATCAGCTAAGAACAATAAAAGTAGCTACTAAAAAAGGTCCATGGAAGTGAGCCCCTATACAGTTGAAATTGTTGATTGAAATAATCTTATTCATGGAATTGGTGCCTTCAAATTCCCCTCTTGAAAGCATTGAAGTATTATGAAGGTGGAAATATAGAAGCAGGCAGGGAGTTCTAGACTTTATTAAAGAAATGGATGCATGATTGAGAATACTATGTAAGTCCTGTATTAGAGAGGTGAACAGAATGGGGATGAGAGAATGAAAAAGGTCTTGTATAGTAATGTTGTGGGAGGAGGGAAGGTGTGCAATTGGCATTGAAATACTGATAGAAGATAGCAAGAGATGAGATGAGAGATGAGAAAGGCTGAAGAGATTCAGTCAGAAGAGTTGTTAAGAAAAAAGAGCTTTTGATTCCACCCTGTCTCAAAGAACTGTGTGAGGGGAAGCCTTGCTTATATATATATATACATATATATATATATATATATATATATATATATATATATATGAAGCATACACCATACATAGACTGGTAAGGACCCTATCATGAGTTAGCAGTTGGGAGGTGAAAAAAAACTGGTGGAGATGCTGAACTTCATAGAAGCTGTTTTAGTGAGAGAGGACATAAGAAGTTTCCAGTTTAGATTAAAAGTAAAGGATGGACTGAGGATGTTCAGTGTAGTAGAGAGGGACAGTTGAGTGTCATTGAAAAAGAGCAGAAGACTTGATACATTAAAGGTGTTACTTTGTAACTGATATTTAACTTGTGCTTTGTCAGTAGGAATTTAACTATAGATTTGTTAATATTGGAAATAGAGCTGTATGTATGCAGTGCAGAGACATTTTATCATACAGGAATGTGTAAAACATGAAATACCTGGCAACATCAAGTCTGGAGACTGAACTTGTGCATAGCTGATGTGGTGATTTAAGACCAACATTTTTTTTATGAAGGTCTGTGAATTGGTAGTTTATTGCCACACTGGCAATCATAGTTACAACTCATTAACAGTTTGCCCTGAATGGGGTCTGAGGTTTGCACACATACCCCAAGACAAGATAATGCTGGGAATTATTATAAGGAATTTGTGCTGGACCATCATCTTGCTCTACGATACCCATTGCCCTGGACAGACTGTTTGCCACTTATTCTTCATCATTTGAGCTTTTAACAATGCTCAGTGCTGGGGTACATATTCTAGTACATGTCTTCCTCCATAGAATATATATATATATATATACTCTACCCTCACTGAAAAAAAAAAAAAAAAAAAAAAAAATATATATATATATATATATATATATATATATATATATATATATATATATATATATATATATATATATATATATATATACACTGGTAGCAAAATTTGTATCAATGACATGCAGCGTGAATATATGCCATTGGCACTGTACAGGTATATGGAATAATAAGACCATGAAGCTTGGTGGATCCTACGCCAATGTATGCCTCACTACTGTTGTATTTCCTCTTGGCAATGTCATTCCACTGCCTCTTATCTCCAGCTTTTTTCTGAAGTGGTTATGACTGCCAAATATCTGCTTTACTCTTGCTCTCACTACCCTGGACAGTAGCTGGAACTCATGGTAGGTGTAAATACAGGCAAAAACAGCAAGAAAACAGTTGAAAATTCTGAAAAAATCTTGAGCCTACTCTCAATTTATAGTGTTTCATGAAAAACTAAAGTTAGTACATGTACATTTCTTTCTTGGACCAAAACATGCCACTTTCGACCTTAATAAACCATGTTGGATGTTTGCTTTTGCCAATTCTGACATCAGTACATGACTTTTGAACCTCTGGACAAAAAGTTCACACCAGAACTGTCATTTTTGAAGGTTGTTCTGCATGACTTACTTCTTATGAGAGAAACAAGATGGATTTCCATCTACAGAGCATGAAAGAAGTGCAGTAAGAGAGTACTGCACTGCCTTCTCAGTTAGGAAATATGATGTGGACAGATCACCACCTCTAGAGAAAAGCTTGGAAGTGTACACCTAAATTCAGAGGAGATATCCTCTCCAGAAGAGAGGAAAATATACACATGTATAGGGTACTTGCTTCTATTGGAGAGCAATAGGTATATGATATGATACTGCTTCATGTAAATATATCTTGATGAGCAGTCTCTGTTAACCCTCTGCACAATTTTCCTCAGCCATTGGTATTATAGCATTCTCATTTAATGGTTTTGCTATTATTTATCATCTCACATTGAATCCTGGGTTTGGTGTGTTACAAGCTGTTCAGTCTGTGAGGATTAGTTTCCTCTCTCTGCAATGGTCCCAGGAACCAAGATGTGAGGATACTCATATGTGTGCTTGCATGTACACATTTTATTTGGCTGCCTCTTTAGACCTTAATTCTGTTATTAAAGTTATTGATTTTGATATTGGAAGAGTTCTTTAGAATATCCTTGATAGAATACATCTGCTACTTGAACAGTTGTATACCAGCATATGTTCTATCCAAGTTACTCTGTGACAGCCAGTGCTGGCAAATCCTTTGTTCTGAAGTACTGATGCACAAGGCATTTGAACTGAGTGTGCTGACCACTCTATCAGTCCCTTGTCCTATTCATGTAACAAAGACAACTGAGGAAATTTTATTTAAGTATTGGCAATATGATGATGGTGAAGATGTGATTGATTCTGTGTACTTCTGAATGGAGAGAGGATGCATATTGTGACTAAATTGTTGCATTTTTCCTCTGTAACTTCTCTCAACCAACAACTGAACAGTTGACTTGCTAACTCTTTTATGAGTTGTGATTTTGCAAGTGGTGGTGCCAGATAGTCACTACATTGATGTGAGTTATTTGTTTAGCCCTGTCAGGAACATTTTGTGAATGAGTAATTGGTGATGAACCACAAATTGTGTAAACACATCCCTGGGTTCTCAGTGTTCTTAACTGCATTATTATTGTCCTAAGGTTAATGGTACTTTATTATTTTAGTAGGGTTTGCTCATCTAATCAGTAATTTTTCAGTTATTCAGAATAATGTGCTGTTATTTTATTAATCCTATCATTTGTAGAAGGATTTATTTGTAGGTATTATTCTATTGAACTACTTAGAATATTGTGAAATTGACACCTGAGTTTTTAAAGTGAAGCTGGTTTTAGATCAATTTGTTATTATATGAAATGCACTGATTTTAAATCACAAAAAAATATTGATAGCCATAGTGTACAACTATTTGGGGTAGTTTAAAACTTACTTAAGTGAGATTTATTGCATGACTTAATTTGGTTCTGTAGTTTGTGTGTTTGAAGTTTTGTAAGCATAAGGTGACTGTCTTTGCTTGTCCTTCAAAAGATAATATACTAAATATCATTGGGTTAAATTTCTTAGCCTAGTAATATCTTCCATGGTGGTAATGGCAAGGAAATGTCAAATGTATGCAGTAGTTCTATTATCTCCTCTTGGTTTTCTTTATTATATCATTGAGGGGAACCAGCATGCCTCTTAACTTGACATCCTCCTGCAGCCACCTCCTGCCGAACCTTCGAGGTGGAGGGCTGTACAGCCACAACGTGCCCCTCCTGAAAGGTGCCCGAGGAGGGCAAGGGCTTCTTGGTGCAAGTCCAGGTCTTCTTCCAACTCCACCAAGACCTGGAGGCTTCATGGGCTCTGGGCTAGATGATGAAGGACCCCTCATGGGTTCTGGAATGACAGGTCAAAGACCTCCTCTAACACCAAGCTCAGGAGCAGGAGGCCTCTTAGGATCAGGACCTGAAATGCAAGGATTTCCTGAAGACTATGGAAATGCTCCTGGGTCAGTACTAGGCACATTACCCTATCTAACTAGAGAGGGTGTAGAGGCCTTCTGAGAGGGACAGTTGTCAAACATGTTGGGTTTGGTTGTTGTGAAGTGCACCTTAGCTGGGAAATCTTGGAGGGACACTGCCTTAGGAAGAAAATTAAGGATGGGAAGGGAGAATGTGTGGCATCAGAATGGATTCTGCTTCGGTGCTTAAGGAGTGGGGAGGCATAATATCTTTCAGTCAGGGAACTTCCTTCTATACTGTAAATTGCTTGATTATATGATAGATAACTGCCTTGTGATCAAAAAGTTCCTGATCATGTAAAAATACCTACACTAATACTTTGACCATGAAAACTCACTCACATGTTAGCTAAGGCAGCATATGTCATTCAGATTAGTCTTTCAACTTATCTATGAGATGATCCATTAAATATTGAAGTAAACTTGATTCTTTATACATTAGTACATTTTTAAAAGTGTCCTGATAGCCATTGGTCTGTACTGGAAAACTATACATGAACTGCAGTTATAAGTGGCCATAAGCATTGCTGCTCTTTGGCCACATCTTGTGTGTATGTTCATGGGTACAAGTTCCACATTCACTATTGCCATTACCATTTTGATGGCAGCTTTATCTCTTTAACATCACAAATTAATATCTTGAAAACTTTTTGATCACATTCTCTGCACTAGTCAGTGGGTCAGTGTGTTAGATAGAGTTTTAGGGACTAAGTAAATTTTCAATCACATAACAAAATTGATAAGTTAATTTGGTTGTATATGCTATGCATTTACTAGAGCACTTTTTTCATCTTTTCCTCCCCTCTTCCCTCTGAAATTAATTTTACATTATTTATTTGTTTATTTATTTATTTATTTATTTATTTATTTTTTTTTTTGTTATTGGTGTAAAACCAAAACTAGGATAGAGACATTATCCCATGCATGCTTACTCTCTGTTGGGCAGAGATGCAAGTTTTTGTTTGAACTGAATCTACACACACACACACACACACACACACACATAAGCTTTTATGGGCTTGTTATTAGTTGTATCAGTGGAGTTGTGTGGTAGGAGCATTATAAAGTTAAGGGGAAGTGTCAAGCTTGCAAGTCAAAGAAAACTGACTACCATAAGTGGGGATGATGTGTTGTCTAGATTAGTTTTGGTCAACTATAAAGGGGTTTTAATAGTTTACAAAATCACTTGGAAATGTTGCATTAGTGACTTAGGATCTAATATGGGAAGGAAGTTGATTATCAAATAGAATAAGTGAAGTGCTATGGAGAGACAATGCACACACACCTAGAAACAATCAGGTGTTGAATTATTAACACAGTAAATTTTAACTAAGAGAAGAGAAAATCTAGAAAATTCTGTGTGCATTGTACAGTAGTGGTGTGGTTATGTAAAATTGAAGTGATAGTTGAGCACACTTGCTTTTACAACATTAGACCATAAATTATATTAGAAGAAGAGAAGTTGCTAAGAAATTTTTCATTTTTAGTGGAAATCTTGGAACTTTGAAATGGTTGATAGTAGTTGGTGATAGATATTTTTAAGGTCAAAATTTGATGAGATGAAATGTTTGGGAACAGAATGATCATACCTGAATTTAAAAGGCTGGATAAAAGTAGGTTTGGGGACAGGAAAATATAATCAAAACTTTAATTCGGGCTACTGCTAACACACACACACACACACATACACACACACACACACATGCATACATGCATGCATACATGCACGCACATGTAATCTGAATAACTGCAATAACTGCACTGGCTTATCATTGATAAGATCCATAAAATGGGGAAGTATTGTATCATTTTGTGATGATTGCTTTGTTCTTTATGCTGCTTCATGCTGCTGCTGCTGCTGCTGTTGTTGCTGTGCACTAATTTTGTTATCTGAAGCTTGCACTAGAATTCAGTTAAAAAGATACATCAACCCTTATTATTCTCACCTTTGAATTTAATTTCCCTTTCTCCTTTAGTGCCTGTTCCTTGAAATTAGCTTAGCTGGGTAGCCACCAGAAAACCTCTGTTAGATCGTGTTCGTGCACTTACATTGTGTGCATTGCAGTTTGCTTGCTGTTCCACTCAACCTCTAGCTGTTAGTATGTAAAGGCCCTTCCTGTCACATGTCTCACACATCTGCAGTTGTGTGTGTATTCCAATCCATCCATGCAGCTGCTTGTTGACACTACATGTGAGTAACAACAACACAGGATTTCATTTGCTACTGACCATAAATTTCTTCAATGCATAGTTCATTTCAGCTCACCTTGCATCTCCCCGCAACTCTCTCCCCCCTTCTCTCTCTCTCTCTCTCTCTCTCTCTCTCTCTCTCTCTCTCTCTCTCTCTCTCTCTCTCTCTCTCTTCATAGATGGTAATCCACAGGATCCACAGACCAACACCACATTTTTCTACCAAGACCTGTCAATTTTTTAACTAATTTTGTGATGCTGATCTAAAGATTAGTTTGGTTTTTGCCTGTTGTGTCTATATTTTGTTCCATGACATGCCACATCTGCCTGCCTTCAGTTCTGGGTTGGTTGAAGGTCACTGTTTTCCTATTCATGCTATTTCTTCTCTGGTCTTTCTTTTTTTTACCATTCCAAGAGAGAGCCTCAAATGTGTCATACTTCACAGTTACTATTTATGTAGGTAGTTCAATAATTTTTAATTGTTCCTTATGTACATCTTAAATGGAAATATACTTATGAAAAACATTAAATATGATGGCCAAAACTGGATAATTATTGTGGATCTAAAATAGTTAAAATTTTAGTTTAGCAAAAAAAGGAAAGTAGACCTAACATTTGTTTGTTTGTGTCCATTTGAAAATCAAGCTGAGAACATTGTAGTCACTGTCTGATGACAATAGTCTTGAATATGAGTGATCTAAACACGAATGAACGAACCATTAGTAAGTTGGGAAAATATTGAATAAACCTTCCATTCCACACCACACTTAATGAAACACTACATTCAAGTGATCATAGAAAATTGGATATTTTAGCATAACACTACAAAGCCTTAGGTATCAGAAGCAGGTATTTCTTCAATTGAAAGTCAGCCTTCAAACTCTCACATGACCAAGCCTCTCTCTCAAGTCAGGTCAGGGTGATGCTGTCAGTTCACTGCCACTTCATTTATAATTTTTCAGAATCAAGGCTTTTAAAATACTATGATCCAATGCCACAAATGAATACATTGAGTAGAATTGATCTTCAACTGTGAACCATGAAACGTCCTTGAGTTTCAGAGTAAGTTTATTTGCAAATGAAACTGGTATGTTTGATGAGCCGCAAATAAGAATGTACATGGTATTTCCATGTTTGACGAGTCTTGTGACCTTTTTTCTCTGTTGTGCTCATCAGAGTGAATATTATGTATATGATGAAAATGTAGTTGATAGTATGATGAGTCATCAATAGGGTGAAGCCATGAAAGCTTTAAAAGAATAATATGAAGGAAGGTGGGATATGCACAGGATGGCTGACTACTGCTCAGTATGAAAAGAAACTGTTCATACAGACCAAAATCATTTCCATATAAATGAAGAATATCATTTACTCTTTTAGTGCTATTGGTGAATGGAAATCAATTAATTTATGGCAAGTTGTTATTCTGAAATTACATTGCTTCAGTGAGTATACTTCAAGGCCATGTGCTTGTTTCAGCTAAAGTTCTGTATATTGTAACATCAATTTATATTTTTCAGTTTGATCTGTTATATTATAGTTCACTTATTTATTAGTTAATCACATTTGTTCATTGTTAAGTATTCTAAACAAAAAATAACAGAGGTGATCATGAAAATAATTAGATATCTTAATTTTATATTATTTGCTAATACCTCTTATTCCACCTAATCCTGAGTAAAGAAAAGACAAAAACCAATGTAATCTCAGAGTTCACTTTTCTCAAGTTAATTTAAGTAAGTCTGAAGTTCAAGTTAGCAAATCATGTTGATCTGTGATGTATTGTCTTGTATATATGTATACATTCCTCTTTGTCTTTACCATTCTTTCCTGGCAACAAAACCATGAAAGGATGCTGGATTTCACCATTCCCACCAATCAAAGGATTTTCATCTTCCTTCCTGTTCTCAACAGGATTTACATATATGTATTACATATATACTATTATTATTGTATCATCATTCTCTCTCTCTCTCTCTCTCTCTCTCACAAACACACACATATTTCTGGAAATAAGTGTTATACACTTATTTCTGGATGATAGTGCAATCAGTCTCATTTCACTCATGTACGGAAGAATTATTGTGTTTGCCTGTCAGGTGCGATGGCCATTAATTAGCCTTACTTTTGAGTTCCCCATCCTCTCTCACCTGTGTCTCTTCCTCTCCTCTCCGAACTCTTCCTCACAATATGATATAGTAATAACTAAATCCTGCGTTTAAGAGGAAAAACTCACATGGGTGTCCAGTGTGGTAGTTGAACTTTTGTGAATACTCTAATTTTTCTTTTGCTGATCTTATCATTGTCTATATCATATCTTTGTCTAAACTTGCTCACTGCCTTATATTTGATATCTTCCTACTAAATACAGTACTGATTTTCATCCTTACTAATTCCTTATCCAGCCAGGTAGAATGTGTTCATTGCCAATCCGTCACTTTTGCTTTCTATAATCTCTATCATATCTTGTTCCATTTTCCCAAGCTTACAACATTAAAAAACTGACAGGTGATATGCATTTAGCATATTTATCTTCCAGTACTTCAGAAGATCCTTGTCAAAACAAGGGTAGTGTTTGAGACACACACACACTTTGTATTTGTATTATAGTAATAGACATTGACAAGTTGCATGTTTACCTTTTAGAGTTTTGAAAAGGTCAAAGATTAATCATTCATTTTGTGCAGTGGTTAATTTATTATTTGCACTCTCTCTCTCTCTCTCTCTCTCTCTCTCTCTCTCTCTCTCTCTCTCTCTCTCTCTCTCTCTCTCTATATATATATATATATATATATATATATAAAGCATGGGGAAAGGTTTGGCTATTTCCTGTAGTTAATCTCAGTGTGGCATCCTCTTTTTCTGTTCCACTGTTGCAATTTCTTAGATTCTGTTGTGTATATTTTAGTATGAATGTTTTAATTTCATTCGGTTTCAAAACTTGTATAAATAATGCTCAGTTACAGTTCAGTCTGGTAAATGCACAGACATGAATAATACGTTCTAATTATTTTGATATAACCAGTCCAAGTAAACACTCACTTTAACTAATTATTTTGATATAACCAGTCCAAGTAAACACTCACTTTAACTGATACAAAAATAAGTTATGAAAGCAAGTGAACTGCATTATTGATCTTAAAGTTTCATTTTAACTCATAAGCTAAGAAAATATCAATTGATTTTCTCCTCAATTGTTCTTCAATCTTCTTTTTGAGAATTCTTAGAGAATCTTGCTTGTCTCATAGCTTGTGCTGGCAGTCATAGGAAGTTGAACAGTTTTACCTATGACTCAAGTGTATTGCATTGCATTGTATTGTATTGGTCATTTATGCATTATTGTGTTGCTTAAGTTTCCGTAGAGTTGAGCATTTTTCCCTCAAGTCTTCTGATCTATTGACAGTCTGCCAGTTGTCAGATTATGTAAAGAGGTTGTTGGATTTAGATTAAGGAAAACTGCAAAACATGGCAGAAATCTGACCACGATTTTACCTCTTAAATTTGGTCTATTTAATATCCATTTATTTAATTTATGTTTTTATGCATTTAGTGAGAGAGAGAGAGAGAGTGAGAGATTGATTGAAGTTTTGGTACAGTCGAGTGGTTACTTGGAGTCTTGAGGACAATGAGATCAATTCCATAAATAGACCATTTTTCTGCTAGTTCTGAAGGTGATGTGAATATAAGAAAGTTGTTGAAAAAATGTTCAAGTTAATCAAAGAAATAATGAATCTGATTGAACTGATCATATGGCTGGAACAAGATATTGAAACTTGATCTTTCATGTAGAGCCTGATGATCCAGCATGAGCTTACATGTTCCTTCTACACCACAATGAATATCCAGTGATTGGCAGATATAACAGACTGATGGTAATTTTTAAGCACAAAAAAAAGTTATGTATGAGAACGTCATAAAAATTCATGTTTATTGTAACTAAATCTGTACCAATAGATTTCTTACTCTATTGTGATTAACTCTTATTCCTCATTGTTATACATTTTGTATGAAAGTATTGTTGTTTATACCCAGTCACTACACCAACCGAGAAGGTCGGGGAGGTGGTCGTCAAGGACAATATGGGTCACATGATGGAAGGGAAAGCCAATGGAGACATGGTGGTGGTGGTGGTGGTGGTGGCGGCGGCGGCGGCGGCGGCAGTGGCGGAAGTTCTGGTAGCAGAAGCCTCTTGGGAGCACCTCCATCATACTCCTTCCCTATGATGAGCCAGTCATCAAATTATCACAGGTATGGCCTTTATTTCACATCAAGTAGTATGTCAAGAACATGTGAAGTTGAAATATTTAGTGTGTTCTTTCTAATAGCAATTTTGTAAGCTTTAGGTCACTGTAGACAGCTTTATAGTTACTTCGCAAAGTTGACATGACTGAATTTTTTACAGCAACTCCAGTAGGAGTAATCAGTATTCAGGAAATGGTGGAGGATACAACCAGAATTACTCCAGCAGAACAAACTATGACAGCAGGCCACAGGGAGGCTACAGCAGCAGCAGCAGCAGCAACTACAGCAGGTAAGAAGGTTGCTTGTTACACTGCTCCTTGTTTATTTATGGAGCTTAGGAGACACTTCTTTGACAGATCAGCTACCTTGCCCCACAAACTCCCTCTCTCTCAGGATACACCAAATAATGAAATTCCTTATTGTCTCTATTAAATCTCCACAAACACAAGTGTATCAGTACATGTATGCTTGAAGGATTAAAAGAAAATGCCTTTATGAGTAAATATTTTATTTCAGAAAAATACATGTAGTAGATGTATGAATGACGATGATAGGTGGCATTAGATACCTTTGTTCATACAGGGACTGCCATACCAGCCACATTATATGTTGCCTGCCACTGTCAGACGTGATCTCTTCATGTTTGGTAGAGAAGTCTTGGGGGAAGGTGTTTCTTTCCCATACCTTCACCATCTCCAACAAAAATTCAGCATAGGAAACTTATAATCAACTTCAGCCATTTGAACAAGTTTATAAAGAACTACAAGTTCCAGATGTTAACCTCCAGCAGGGCAACTGGATGGCAGACCAAGATCTTAAGGACATCTGCTGGTATGTCCCCCATCTCTGGTGCTTCCTGGCTTTCCACATAAGGTTATACACGTGGCAGTAGCCAGTATCCTTCAGCCTTCCTTTTGCCCCAAGGTAAATGCCTGGAAGTTGGTTAACAGGTGATGAATGACTTTATGTATCTGGACAATTGGCTGGTGGCCCCCCTGTCCCTGAAGGAGCCAACACACATCAACTAGAGAAAGTCTACCTTTATTCCTACCCTCTGTATAAATTGCCTGGGTAGGTAATGAGACACATGCTCTACCACAATGCACATCTCAGGAGAGGATGCACTAAGATTGATCTAGCACCGTCTCTTCCTGGCTTCAGCTCTGGTCTCCTGCACCATGATGAGGAGAGTTTTGGAGTCCGTAATGGGATCAAACAACTTTGTGAGTTGGTTTCCCCACTTGGCAGGTTCAGGCAGCATTGTCTCCAACCAGTTTCTTCTCAAACTTCCTGCCAAGTGGGGAAACCAACTCACAAAGTTGTTTGATCCCATTACGGACTCCAAAACTCTCCTCATCATGGTGCAGGAGACCAGAGCTGAAGCCAGGAAGAGACGGTGCTAGATCAATCTTAGTGCATCCTCTCCTGAGATGTGCATTGTGGTAGAGCATGTGTCTCATTACCTACCCAGGCAATTTATACAGAGGGTAGGAATAAAGGTAGACTTTCTCTAGTTGATGAGAAACCCCATGTCCTCCACTAATGTGTGTGTTGGCTCCTTCAGGGACAGGGGGGCCACCAGCCAATTGTCCAGATACATAAAGTCATTCATCACCTGTTAACCAACTTCCAGGCATTTACCTTGGGGCAAAAGGAAGGCTGAAGGATACTGGCTACTGCCACGTGTATAACCTTATGTGGAAAGCCAGGAAGCACCAGAGATGGGGGACATACCAGTAGATGTCCTTAAGATCCAATTGCCCTGCTGGAGATGTACATCAACATACAGAACATGTAGTTCTTTATATACTTGTTCAAATGGCTGAGGTTGAGTAAGTCTTCCCTTTGCTGAATTTTTGTTGGGGAAGGCATGGGAAAGAAAAACCTTACCCCAAAGACTTCTCTACCACCCCTGAAGAGATTATGTCTGACAGTGGGTGGCAATGTCGGAGGAGGCTGGTATCCATGAAGGAGAGAGCAGAAGTGAAGGCAGTCTATTCAGTGCTAAATAAGTTTTCTTTGGATGACCCTGGTGGTATAGCCTATCCTGCTTTCCAAGTTTTATACTGGTCAGAAAAGTATTGGTTGCCATGCATACTGCCTCAAGTCTCCAATGAGATCTGTATCAGCAGCAGCACTGACAGTTATACCCACTGATTGGTAAGGGTTTGGCCTTCTGAAGCAGTGAGTTAATAGCTGCCACAACACTGTCTCCTGCATTGCACTGAGCTCACTCCCACTTGTTTCTGCCTTGACCCATGGGAGAGAACCCTCCTATTGGTGGAGGGTGGTTCTCCCCATGGATCTAGACAGAAACAAGCAGGGGTGAGCTCAGTGTACGTAGTTGTGGCAGCTATTGATTCCTTACTGGCCAAACCATTACCCATCAATTGGTATAACTGCCAGCATTGCAGGTATAGATTTCATTGGAGTTTTGAGGCAGCATGCATGACAATCAATACTTGTCTAACCAGTGCCAAACTCCAGGATCACAAAACTTGGATAGCATGAAACTTGCAAAGTTTCATGCTATCCAAGTTTTGTGCAAGTTTCATGCATGACTAGGACACACACATTCTGACAGATCTCAGTCTTGTCTAACACTCACCTGATGACTATCTTTGCTATGCTGGTCTCCTCCTCCTCACTTGCCTCAACATGCTTCCTTAGAAGCTTTTAATACTTGATAATTACAACAACACTGTTCCTCCCTCTTGTATAATTGGCACATCTTGACTTGATCTCATGCTTATTATTTTGCCCCCTGGTTCCACCAGAAACATCTGCAAAGACAAAAATAAATAAATAAGAAAAATACTACTTTATCAGGCACTCTATGCAAGCTTTGAGTTGATAACAAATTTACTGTTATGTCCGAGACGTATACAAGTGAGATTCAGACTTTTTTTGTCAATCAAAGCATTGTGTGATCTTTTTCCCACTTTTCTGTGATGAATACCACCATGGCAAAATAATCAGTATCATCATGACGAGAGGTGACTGGACTGTTTATGTATCTGAAAATTAAAGGTCTATTAAGCTGCTTATCTCTGTTAGATACTAAAGTGTTCCAGATATTAAATGATTAATAATATCATCAAGATGCATCCACCACTGCATAACTCAAGCCCCCCATACATACCCAGTGATCTAAGTGCCTGCCATACTTATCACTTCATCTAACATTCAGACAAAGGCTACTCATGTACATGTACATCATTTCACCTGAAGTGACATTTTGAGAATCCTGTACATACTACATGGTGCATAACAATGTGTACTATTGTGTTGGAAAGTTTCCGTTAATCTAATGTGGGAATATTTTTAACATTATATTTTATATGAATACTACTTTCAGATCCAGTAACTACAGTAGCTCAGGTAATTATGGCTACAGCACTGGAAGCAGTAGCCATCATTCCAATAACAATGATGGGTACAATACAAGTAATAACTACAACAGCTACAACAGGAGCAACAGTCAAGGAGGATATGGCTCTAACTCCAACTGGAGAGGCCGAGGAGGAGGAAGTAGTGGAGGAGGAGGAGGAGGAGGAGGAGGAGGAGGAGGTGGTGGTAGCAGCAGTGGTGGGGGATATTATACCTCAAGGAACTAGTATGTATAGATTGTGAACTGTTGAAATGTGTGGTGTCAACTGCTGATATATTGTTGCTTGTATATGGTGCAATTTATCAACAGTTCATTTTGCTGATGTCTGTATATTAAAGTGTAATGTGAACTTTAAGCTAGCTTAAACTTCAAGTAGCCCTCATTTATTTGCAAAGTAGCATATTAGAGATAAATGTAGCATTGGAAAATGGTTAAGAGGAAATAAAAATATGGCTGGCAACAAACCACCCTTCTTTCCACCAAAGTATTCTGCACATGATACATTGATTTCATAGTTGCTTTATAATGAGACTTCAAATGAGCAATGTAAACATTTTAAAGAAAAATTAAAAAGCAACTACACAAAAAAAATTGTTAGTCTTACTTCTGACTCCTTGGTTTATATCCCATATCTGTTCTCATCACAACAATGCAACATTTTAAAGCAATTTAAGGAAATACAATCTTAAAGTACATAAGATCGACTCAAAAGGCACCTTTTGTGCAATGTATTTGATTTATACTTCAGGTATCTCATAATTACTATGAAATATGCAAGGGTGCTGTATTAAAGTAGTATGAATTACAAACATTTAACAAAAGAACATGCCACTCAGAAAACATTAGTAATTAAATCTACCTTTGAATAGGTAACTTCCTGACAATTTTTTTTTGTATATATGGTTCTGATTACTAATTAGAAGTTACTGCTGCAAATAAATGAGGGATAAGCTAGTGTTGAGAACTGGGATAATCCAGGATTCATAGATGAGACAGACATTTGCAGGGTACTGATGGCTTGATGTCTGGAAATCTAAATTTGTGTGAAGTCGAGATAAACTGTAATGAGTGTGAAACTTGTAAACGAATGTACCAATCAATAGTTTGATTCTTAGGAAAGTGGTCTGGGGCTGTAGTTAGTGCTCTGGGAGATTAACAAATAGTAAACACTGCCCATGAAGCACTAAGTGGAAAAAAAAGAAAAAAACTAAACTTTTTTAGTACTGTTTTTCAATGTAACCTTTTTTTTTATAATATAATATAGTAATGACCGTTATGTTTTATGGTGAACGTATTTCACCTTGTAGTCGTACTGACGTCAATTAAATCCTTGGAAAATAATTGCAGACATTTTTTTCAAATTTATGTGATTACTTAAAAGCTTTAGTCTATCTAAATGTTTCTGTTAAACCTCAAATATATTTTATCTTTAGAGATGCTAGTCTTTTGAATTTTACTTGGTAATAAGGAAGATTTCTGAATTTCATACCCAATAAAAATGGAGCGTACAAAGGATAGGGCAAAAATTGACTGTGCCACATTGTGTAGTTGACTACCAGGGTAATTATAAATGTCTCATTTTGTACAATGCAAGTATACAGCACTACTTTTATTTATAATGAATATTATTAAGTTACCGGTACAGAAATGTTGCCCAAGTATATGCTTTGGACTTTTGATTAAATTTTCAAACTGTGAAAGCTATATTTTGTATGTGGGATTTCTTGTTAACCACATTATGTATGGCTAAAAATAAACAATAAAAAAAAATTAGAAGAAAATTGAAGGAATATATCTTTACAAAGCTTAAAGTTTTAATACTAAATAGGGAACACACACCTATTACTGCATTACTGACCAATGTGGGCTTAATGGATAACTGTCAGGGTAAATTATAAAAACATGTCTTTGTGAAAACAATCAGTACAAAGCTTTGTAAATATAATAAAGTGTATTCTTTCTGTCATTAGTTTCTGCCTTTAACACCATAACATGTAACTAACATCTGACATAGAATGGAAAATGAGTGGTAAGGAAGTTTCTCTGGGATTTTTCTCCTTTAAGAATTTAGTCAAGTTTTCATACAGTGGAATCGCACCACTCGTACACCCCAATAATCGTACAACTTGTGATTTGTCCAACTTTTTCTCGTACAATTTAACGCTTCATTTGCACTAACTTCCGTATGCAAAGAATCATCCACGAGGCCATTTTTTGGTATCCTTTGCTATTTTATTGAAAAAAAGTGAAAAACTTGTGTGTGTGTATATTAGTAATGATGGGACTTTGGCACAAATGCACACACAAGAAAACTTCCCACTTGATAACACACACTTTCTCCACACATATGAAATGGACAATTCCCTCTCCATTATCTGATAAGGAGGAAATACAAAAAGAACAGGCTCACCAGGCATCATCACCAACTGCCTCAAAATAGAATGGTGTGTGCTTACAATTAAGAGTGAAATAAGCAATCATTTGTGGGTATGGAATAGATTAATCCAATTTATATTATTTGTTACGGGAAAAAATAGTCACCGCTTGTACAAATAGCAATTCATACAGCCTCCTAGAACAGATTATGTATGAATATGAATAGTGAGGTTCCACTGTACTCACCATGACAAACACAAGATGCAATAAGAAAATCTACTATTTAAGTATATATATATATATAGGCAGTACTACAAATCATCTAAACCTTTTCACAAGTCATTGGAAACAAACAAACCATATACTTACCCCATTAATACTTCTCCTGACTTTCCCTCCCATTCAGTGTTGAAGGCTATAAAGATCAACCCTCCCAAATGTCAGCCATCAACCTCTAGCTTAGGAATGCCTTGTGCTTGATGCATTCCTGAAAAAAAGGGGAAAAAGAGAAGTTTACTAGATCCAATCACGGTAAACTCCTCTGCATTCAAAGTACATTGACCTGCTTGTTTCTGAAAGTTCATTGGACAGAGAAGTCTACACAGAGGAGACAAACTCCATAACTGAAATTCATGAAACACATTAAAACCCACATCTATACACACACACACCAGGCTTAGGTACAAGTACATGTACTTCAATACCTGTGCACAATTCCATGTATGTACTGTACTCATAATTAGGTTTAAAATTTCTAGTTATACTTGTACTATGGACTCCCAGTATTCAATAATCTTATGAGTACTATCGAGGACTGGAATAGAATTAAAAAAATGTTAAGGTATGGTGTGGTGTCTGACACTGAAGCGAAGCGAGACTGATGAGTGTGTGTCTTTGAGGAAGCCAGATGGCATGGGTTGGTGAATCCCTAAGGCGGCGAGTCAAGTGAAGTGCAGCCGTCACTCCTACCACTGTTATCAACCTTTAGCACCTTGGTGTTACTGCAAACCAGTTACCAGATACTATTTGGAGTGCCAGGCAGTCACTAATAGGCACTCAGCTACCTATGCCTCTCAAGCACGACTCGCTCAAAACATTCAAGCACAAAATCCAACACTGAGTACAACTATGAAATCAATTTGGCCTTTGTGGTTGGTTCTACTGTGATGAAGAGGTGGGGAGGTGGAAATCATAGCAAAGGAGTTCAGTATACAATAGCAGCTTCAAGGTGAACTGGTGATTACTGTGATGTTGCACAAAATTTGCTTCTTAATGCCTTGATAACTCATTACATATTGCAAATTTACTAAAAAATTCAATTACAAGGTGTTCTTTAAGGCTTAAGTATTTCCATGTAGAAGCAGATATCTCTATGACAAAAAAATATCACAAGAAGTTGTGACATAATGACAACCATTATGTCATAATGTCAGCCAGTATGACAAACCAGATTCTTCTGTTCACCTAAAGTCAACATTGATAATTTGGTTATACCCTGAAAGTTTCAAGTTAAAATACCTTATACTTTGTTCTATTCATTTTTATGTGTCAGAGGGTGGATTATCCCTTAATCTAATTTATGAGGTAGTTTACAGGTTGGTTAACTGCATTCAACAAGTTCATAGCTTCTATGATTTTTCAAAGAAACTTTCCACTCTTGTAGAATACGTACTACAATACATATAATTTCCATATGAATTATACATGTACATGATTACAATATTCTATTCATGAAGATTACAACAAAGGCACAAATGTCCACAGTAGACACTTCATTTAACAAACTAATTTAGTCTAAGCAAGTTTGCTGGCTTATAACCGAGGCACATTTCTGCTAAATCTTTGGTGAATACCTAACAAACATGATTCCTCAGAAGAATTTTCAAGGAAAAGCATTTCATGAAAGAACAGTACTGAAACAAAAAGAGCACAGGCTTGTCCCCAGAAGTAACTGAAATTCCATTGTTACTGGAATTCATTTTATCTAGCAAGTTTTTTGTTTATGGAATGCTTCAATTCAGATCTTGAATTCATGGAATAGTTTCATTAAATGGATCTTCTACTGTATTTCTTCCTTTAATAGACACAGCTGCAGGTAGAATAAGTGCTTCATTTTATATTGTACTTACTTTTCACTTGATGGAATATATTCCTAGAACATCCATGGTGAGATTCTCCAAGAGTGATGCACGCACGTGTGTGTATTTACCTAGTTGTATTATACAGGGTTCGAGCAGGGTCATAGTGTCCTGTCTCCATATATTCAACATTTCCTTGAATTTGTGTGTGTGTGTGTGTGTCGAAGTGATGTTTGATAAGTGAAATACATTGAAAAATAGAATTACTTGTGAATATTTTGCCATTTGGTCTAGAGCCATTACATTCCTTTACAGTATCAGACGGCTATCTTCCTATTTCATAATTGAACATTTCCAAAGTAATCATAATGAAGAGAACATAAATAATAATGACCACAAAATAATTACAACACATATTCAAATAAAAGCAAAAAAGCCTGACACTATACAGCCATTAATGTAAATGTAATGTAATGTAATGTACAAAGCCATACAATTATAAAGTGCAACAATGGATAACACTACACAAAAAGGAAACCCTTTAAAAAGGAAAAAACAAAATGAAGGTGTGGTTTTTTATGCAATCAGTGCATCCACTAAATCCTTTCAACTTATTTTCTTGGTTTCCTTTGCATGTTAGTTGGACTTCTTTTCCACAAATATGTATGATGGAAGAAGTAAATAAAAACCATTCCACATACACTTCCGGTTAACACTATAACATACTTTGGGTGCAGAATGACACTGATCAAGTAAGATAATAAACAGGCTATCTATTAAGAAAGTAACACCTAAGAACAAGTTTCAAGAAAATCCAGAATAATCTACACAATTTATTTTCAAGAAGTGTGAATGGTGCAATGAGGTTTATGGTACAAAACATCTTGCTTTCAGATTGTCAAGAGACAAGTCCTTCTGAGACAAACCTGACAACGTGCACCATGGCACCTATTGCAGTGTTTGTTTGATTTGCACTTAGAGGTATATGTATACTAAAAGCTATCTCTGAATACTTAATCATTGCTGCTTTGGTTTAAAAAAACAGGAGAAACACTTTCATGCATTAACAAAGTTGACCACTAAACCATAATACACTGCCAAATTTTGTCATAAATTTCTGAAAACTCAGAAAAACCAGATTTTTTCTCTCAGTATGTAAATGATTTAATTATCGAAATCGTTGTAGTTTACAATATGTAAAACATGACTTTATCAGAAATTACTTTAGTTTCACAAACTTTCAAACATAATTTTGTAAAAATCATTGAGTCAATTTTTCACTTATTGGTGCCCAACACTGGAATAATTCAATCTCAACTACTTGATTGATAAATACTCAAGTGAGTTCAAGAAGTGACCCAAGACTTGGAGCACATGCAATGCAGTAATATTCCCCTTAACTTCCATTACTATCAAAATCTACTACTCATACAATAATTTTTCAGCAAACAATAATATGATTTTTGTATTAAAACAATTTATATAATAAGAGAAAAAAACTATATAGTTTTCATTTACAAGAGTTCCTTTGCACTTAAAATCCATAACAAAATTAAGTCCACAACATGCATCTTATCACAAACAAAGAACAAATCTCCCTGACGACTCCCAAGTGACATATTCAACCACTGGCTGTAACAGCCTGTAGGACATTCAACATGTGTGAATACAAAGCAATATTGGTGCGGTGAGTTTCCCTCAAGGACTCCAGCACCTTTTCCCTGTGCTCCTTCCTCTGGCGTTCCTCTTGTTCTAACCATTTCAATATATCAAGAATATCCTTCTCCTCAATATCCTTAAGTTCATTACTCATCACCCGAGGAACAGAACGTACTTTGCCTTTATTCCTGGTCAATTTGTGAGGTGCCTCTTCATTCCATTTCAAAGCTTCCTCAACCTTTGAACCAAAGTTAAACAACTTTTTCATAACATCTGGGTCAAATCGCGAGTCTCCTTTTTCTTTAGTTTTCTCATCTTCAGCCCCGTGCTCAGACTCTTCTTGAGTCACTCGACTGGATTTCTTCCCAGGCTCCATTTCATCTCCAGCACTCACTCTCTTGCGTTTTCCTTTCCTGTTCCGTAATGGCTTTGTGACTGAAATGTCTTCTAATTTGACTCTCAACTCCTTCTTTGGTACAGAAGCCTTTGAACAATTTGAAGGTGCTGGAACAGTCTTGGATAATTCAGCTTTCTGCTTGTGGAGTTTTGATGTGTATATTCTATTACTTTTTCTACCAACAGTGTTTCCAAGTCTCTTTAAGGTTACTCGAACCTCTCTTTTGTTTGATGGATATTTTTTTGTTCCTTTCTGAAGCACAGATTTAGGGAGAGCTTTTAACACAACTTTGGGTTCTCTGTATTTTGATCCTAATAGGTGGTGTCCGATGAAACTGTAATCGAAGATTCTTTTTTCACCAGGTTGCTCACCTGCTCCTCATCTTCCTCTTTTACCACACCACCTGAAATATTTGGGATCTTTACAACTTAAGGCTAAATTAGGTGATACAATTTCACACATGGTGTGAATACATCCTTGAGAATTAAACTCAAATTCATACTAATTATGTTTACATGTGCCGATTGGGGCAACATGCATGTGTGTATAATACAAATGTGAGCAGTTTGTAAAAACTAGTATAACACTGGCAGTAAATTTACTACCCAATAACTTCTAGGGTTTAGGGGAATCATTTTATAATTTAAGAGTATGCACATGTATGCTTTTCAAAACTCTTGGTAGAAAGCAAATTTAGGAACATTTAGTAATCTATCCACTCCAAATGAAAATCTATATTTTCAAAGGCCACTGGATACAGAAAATTTGCCACACCAGCTCACTGCTTTCATTTTTTTATGCTAGATAATTCAATGTTCAGTGCTTCATTTGGCTTATTATTTCTAGAATTTTCACTTGTACTTTCATGTAGTTAAATGTCACATATCTATCACTTCACCTTTTATATTCATCTAAATACTGGTCTTTATTCAGTATAAACTAATTTTGATAGCTTCATTTCAACTTTTTACATTTTGAAAAACTTATTACAGTTACCATGTCCATTTCAACACAAAAATGATCAACTTCAATATCAGTGTGGAAAAACATGCATTCCCTTTTCACCAAGTGACAATATTGTGACTGCACTGCTTCCTCCTGCCCACTGACACCATAATTTGTTTGACTCTCAGTGCCAAGGGATTGATACACAAGACAGTTACATTAGCATAGCCAAAAGAGATACATGTCAATTAGTTTGCAAGACCAAGAAAATGATGCATAGCAGTTGATGTGACTGAGATTGATATGGGAAATGGTGCTAATTTTTTATCTTAATTCTAACTAAAGGGGGCCGTCGTGCTGAATTTCTGACGAATATTTTTGAAAATGCTTGAAATAAAAAAAAATCCCCTACAATCTGGTAGGCTCTGGATATTCCATGTTGTAATATTTATGCTAAATATGCAAAAATAAAAGAGTTATGGCTAATTTTCTGACCCCCCCCAACCTCCCCACCACACCTTTGACCCCTACTGTTTGTGCACATATACTCCACTAAGCTATTTTTTTTTTGCAAAAAATGGCCAAAATGTGATGTTTTAGTATTCATTTATAATAGCTAGCTGGCAACCATACATGGTGTATGTTGAACACCCTCAGTACAGAGAGAAGACAGGCAGTCACTGCGAAAGAGTCGTAAGGAGTGTCTCTCTCGCCTCTCTGAAAAACTTTTTTTATTGGAAGTATTTTTCAAATAATTTTTACCAGAATCAAAGGACCATCTAAGATGACTGCTACTTTCTGTCTCAGTTGAGAGTGGAGAGTGGCGATGGTGCATCAACCCGGCCACTCCACAGCCTAGCGCTTTGCCCTTTGAGCAACAAACACCATATAAAAAGGTGGACCAGGTACACCAGCAGTACTTTATAATACCATGTGAAGACAATAGAATGCATTAAGGTGCGTATTGGCGTAGAAATCAGAGTAAAAAATTATAAAACATCAGGGAAATGTATTTTCAATTTCAAAGCTCAATATCTCAAAACTACACTTTTTTCTACATTTTTGGAAATAACTCCATAACTATTGAAGCAATTCTAATAGGGTTTAAATAATTTTAAAGCTGAATAAATTTGCAATTTTTTTGAAGTACAGTTTTTCATTTTAGGTTTTAGATGTCCATATATGATGATTTTTCTCCAAAAGAATAGAGATTTAAAAAAATTATTTCCACTAAACTACGAAGAGATTCCAAAAATCGTACAACAAAAACTTAGGTATTACTATTATGTATATGTGGCATTTTTTCCAACAAATTTGGTCTTTGGATAAATAACTTATAAACGTTATTGTTTTTATAAAAAATTGCTTTTTTTTTAATCACTTCATTGTTTATAGACCAAATGACATGAAACTTGGTGGTGAACATCTCAAGCATGTAACATATTAAAAAAATCACGAAAATCTGACTACAACTAACGAAGTTCATTATTGAGTGCGACGGCCCCCTTAATACTGTCACTATACTCCACTGCATGAAAATTCCTTTGTCTTTTTTTTACCTTTATCATTCATGTATCGCTTCAACCTTTCACTGATTTTTGGAATTCTTCTGCTCCTGCGAGGTTCTGAAACAAATACACAAACCTTTTAAAGCCCATGAATGTGATAAATATGAAAAGAAAGCTAGATCTTAAATCTTTCAGTGAGCAGCAGAACTATACAGATGGCTTAGAATTAGCAAAACATTGTAATGAAATTATATACCTATCCATGGATGGTCCTCTCAAAATCATACCTGTATTACCAGTGTGCATTAAATCCTGAAGGGCTGGAGACAACTATAAAAAATACTCTTCTACGGAAGGGCTGGGGGCAGTTATCGCCACTTAGCTATTTTTAATAATATTCATGGTCTATTCATTGATAACACTGCCTAAGAAATATTTAAACTACTCCTTTAGTATTTTCCTCATTTTCACAATTGACAAATATAATGACTGATTCTAATGAATCTGATTTCCTGCCTGACACTGTGCAGCCCACCAGATCAACTCAGTATTATTTCTGCTGGAGCTCAACCATGTGTTTCAAATCTTAATAACATCAGAATACCACAGGAACTCAATAAAATAGTTTCCTCATACTTATCAAGTGATCTCAAGGAGATTCCTATTAAGCACTAGCCAAGGCCATGCAAGCAAAACAAATGCAGGGCAGGCTCGCTCGCTCCAAAAGCCTCTCCTCTTCAACTCAACATTTCTCCAAAACCAGAGCACTTACAAATGTTTTAATGCAATCATTACAAAGAAGATGAGTTAACAATGAATATGAACCCCAATATAATTTGTTACAGCATTTTTTGCCATTGCTTTCTTCAGAGCTATGAAGCTAAACCTAAAGACTGCAAAATTCTGGAAAATGCTTATATATTCAGGGTGAATTAACTAGATCTGTATGAGTGCATGTGTTCTGTCATCATATTCATGGCATGATTCAGTAGTGCAGTGACATTACATAAATGTGTGAGGGCATGTGTTTTGTACTCATATCTGGCATGATTTTATGCTGTGTAGTGTAGTGGTTAGCACGCTTGGCTCACAACCGAGAGGACCTGGGTTTGAGTCCCGGCAATGGTGAGGCAAATGGGGAAGCCTCTTAATGTGTATCTAGCCCCTGTTCAACTAGCAGCAAGTAGGCAACTCGAGGAATTGTGGCCTCGCTGTCCCCATGTGTAGTGTGTGATGTGGTCTCAGCCCTACCCGAAGATCAGCCTATGAGCTCTGAGCTCGCTCTATAGGGAAAAGGCTGGCTGGATGATCAGCCAAGTGACTGCAACAGTGAATACTGTGAATGATTTGGCGGTGGGGCAGTGCATCACCATTGCATCCATAACTTTGGAATGTTTCATCCCTACAAGTGAAGTGATTCAGCAGTGTAATGTTATTGAATCTAAACTGTGAGTGTGTTTTCCTTATATATGGAGTGATTCAGTAGTGTAACACCATCATGTCCATCACAGTAATGAGAGAACTCATTTATTAGAGTCAATAATAATGTGTAATCTCCTCGGACATGCTATGAAAATAGAAAGAACCCTGGCAATGAAATCATAAAACTCAAAGACAGGGGAGAGAGATGATGATCATTAGAAATGTATCCTCAACTGACACACACACACACACACACACACACACACACACACACACACACACACACAAAAAAAAAAAAAAAAAAAAAAAAAAAAAAAAAATTATGAAAGGCAAGAGTGAATGCAATTACACTATAGTAAAACCAAATTGTACTGACCCATAGGGTGGGAGTGGCCATGGTGACAAATCTCGAATCAAAACATACATCCCCTTGCCACTCACAGTCTTCTACTCATAGTATTATCAACAAACCATGTTCTAAGGATGGTCTAAAATGTTTAAAATAACAGATGATATGATCAATTATTTGATATCAAGAGAGATACAAATACGTATATGAAAACGCGGCATATCAGGTGAGGTGACGTTGCCACTGACCTGAGGTGGGATTATCCGAGAGGGAAGGGGGGGTGAGTGAGGTCGCCGCGCCCATACATACCGGGTCACTTCCTATCTGGTCGCCACGATGGAAGGACACCACTCATTATATTAATATGACTGTGTATCTCACGGGAGCATAGAAAAGAAAAATATATATAAACTACCTACCAGTTTCATTTGCACATATACAATAAATATCTTTAATGTTTTTAACGTACTAATGGTATAATTAGCTACACATATCATCAGATCTCGCACGCCTTTTTTTTTGTAGTTATACTTTAAATAAATAGGAGAAAGGTCCTCATTCCGTTTTCTTTGAAGTAATAAGATATGTGACAACGTCGCACAGGTGGCAAAACACACCTTATGGGTCAGTACATTATGGTTTGACTATAGTCCCTTGATTCACAAACATTATGCTTACAAATTTTCGAAGATATGAATAAAATAAGTCCTGAATACTGATTTACGAATGAGAAATATGAAGTCCTGAACAAAATTATCTTTTTTGGGCTTGTCAGAACACTTAACTGATCTTGTACCATGCAGCGACTGTCACAATGATTATAATCTTTTAAAATTGTTAGTGATTAAAACTGTAAAATGCTGGGAAAGCATGGTACAAGTTCAAAAAGTGTTCTGACAACCCCCAAAAGCTGAAAAAGCTTTCACAAAGTTGGCAATAGAACAACAAAGAGCAGCAGATGAGGAGGGAGCAGACACACAGCTGCATCTCACCCGTAACATCTTAGCTGACACTTTCCATGAATTTGAAAGTGGTATCCAGAAAATTGTTGACAATGAAAGAAGCTTAAAATTCAAATGTGCCATTCCAAATGCAATTGCTGCCTACAAATATTTGTATCATGAAGTGTCACAAGCTAAGCAAATGAGAATGACAGTTTATCAAAACAACAATCTCTGATAACTGAGGTGTTGTTTGCTGCCACTGCTGCTCCCTCAGTCTCGACTTTACAAGATGACAACAATGATAACCAAACCAGTCAGAAATGTATATTTCACAATAACACAGGGACACAATTTTTGGTTGTAAGAACGTATTTTGCCTTATATAATGAAAGTGTAGGGAAAAAGATGGCTTTATTTACAAATTTTTTATTTACAAACAGTTTTCTGGGAACATAACCCATTTGTAAATCAAGGGAGAGGTGTTTTACCCAAATGTACCTGTCCTAGTAATGATAATACACGAGTGCCAAAAAGAATGGATTGTTACATCCCTGTCACTAGCACCACCTTAGAAACAACTTTCCTCAACACCACACTTGGCCATTGAAAGCAACTCACCTTTTTCTATATTATCATCACAGAGGAACTCCTTAAGCTTGGTGGGTGGCTTTGACTTTCGCTTGGCTTTCTTTGCAGGAGGCATTTTATCTGAAAGCATAGACTGTGTATTACCTATAAACACCAAAATGTAAGCAATTCAGTCAGTAGACCATTGTTTTACAAATTTTATCATACTCTTATCCCTTAAACTACATATATAACTCCTTTCATACACTATCTAAGATTCTCAAACATAGCTCTATAAATGTTAGTCTTGACTGGAAGGAGTATGTTTTCCACTGAATATACTGTGCCTAATGACATCAGCAGTGAGTGTGAATGAGTGCGAGGCAAGAAGACTGCCAGGTCGTGGCCTGGGCTCCCTCCACTCCTACCCTACATCATGCCCAAAACCAGCCAATCCATCTTCTAGACACTGCTCAAAATGAACAAAGAAAGGAAATAGAGAACTAGAAACTTAAATGAGATCTATATTCAGGCCACTCCGTAAACTGGCTGTTCAGATATGGATCTTGCTTCACCAGGGATTCCTTCACAATTGGCACCTCTTCATATACCACTGGCTTGCCTTTTTTCTTAAAACGCTCTCCAACTCCATACCTTTTACCTGTCTTTCTTTTTCTTCCTCAGTTTCTATAAAAATTATTTTTAATGTAGGGACGGCTTTTGTAAAGCCATAGCAATTAAATGAATATTCTGATGCCAGCAGAATCCAGGTCCACAATGATCAGTCCTGTATGAAGGTATACAAGTTAGTGCGCGTGTTCCTATGTTAGACAGTGTGCGGCGTGCGCATCTGGGTCTAACGACGCTGTTTCACACCATGTTACACCTGCAAATAAAGACACGATGCGTGTATAGTCTGCTAATCAGAACCTGCCAATTATGACACAAATCGTATGATCCTTCTCAATACTGGGAGGTGTTCACTGCCCACAATTGTCCAGCCACTCTGTTTTTTTATATGGCGACAGACAGGTACATGGACTGTGAATCTGAAATGTTCAGATCAGTCATGGAAGATGTCTACCTGAGAGGTACGTGAACACGGCGTGTTACCCACTGTTGTGCACTGTCCCAAGTGTAGGAGAGAGTGTAGTTAGAGCCCTGCAGCGCTAGAATTGACCCCCGTCAGGTTACGTTTAGTTAGTGTAATGTTTTGGCTTAGAGCAGCACTGCAGACCAAGGAAGGAAGTTTCACCGTAAAGGTGAGATTATTTAATGCATTTTGAATGGTTGTATGGTTTAATTAGCTACTTTAGATTGCATATTATTGAATCTTAATGTTTTTGTGATTTTGGGGGTACAAGCGAGGCCAAAACTAGTTCTGTTGGTAAGCTGGGCTTGGCAGTGTATCTTATTGTATAGATAAGGTTATCTATTTCATTTTGCAAATTTTACACAAATTTCACGAAAATGGGAACTTTTGCCCTTAGATTATTCCAATTGCCATATATATCGCCTGTTTTGCCCTCTCCCCCTACAACTCCCGATTCCCCACAGTCCCCTAAGCTTGCTGGGGTAGGTGGGGGGAGGGTGATAGGATGAAGGAAAAGGAGGTGCTATTCTGCACTTTTCCCCTACAGGTTTACTATCTACAATTCACCGAGTCGTGGTGGTGACATTTTCAGGTAGTGTTGTTGGGCCTGTTGATGTGTGTGCACTGCTGGGTAATCCACTACGTCACAACCACTTCCATCAACACCGGGATTATTCAACAATCTATCCGAGCTATCTGATCAGGGGTAGGGACTGTAGCTTACAATACAATGTCTTGTGTTAATTGTAATTCCCTGCTACTGCTGCTGCTGGCTGACAAACAAGCACCTGTAATCACCACTTATCAAGGCGCCACGTCCCGTCACATCGGCAGGCGCACCCACCAGTCTACCTACACGTGTACCAATGCCACTCAATAACTTGCTCCTACACACCCAACACAACCCTGACACACACACAGGAGGCCTGCTGGCCCACCTTACATAACAAGTTTGGTATATTTTTACTACAACAACCTCTGCTTCTCGTGGTCAAGCTGATCACCGCTCCCCAAGCTTGGGTGGACGCCAACCCTCCACCACAACACACTAACATCCTGCTAGCAGCTGTACACCACCACCACCACCACCTACCAGCCACTCACTCCACTTCTTCAATATGTGCGTGGACGGTGTGTAAATGTGCAGCAGCCTGGAAATAGCCCACCAGCAAATAACCACTTCCGCCAACCCGGCGTCTCCACCACACAACCACACGCTCGCCTCTGCGACGTCCACCCAGCACCCACACCGCGGGAGGCGTGAGTGGGAACGGCACCACCAAACGGTTTCGTCCATATATCACGATTGTCTTTCTCGTGTAACGAATATATGAAAATAGAAAACGAAATTAAAGAATAATGCACAGGTTATAGTCACAGAAAATAATGAACAAGTGAGACACTTCCTTCTATATAAAGATTTTGACAAATTTTGTTTAACTGGTAATTTTACTGTTTTTCGTTGCTAAATATCCCAAATTTATTTTTAAGGAGCAATAAGAAAAAAAAAAAAAAAACTAAATTGTACTGACCTGGCAAAATGGTGAACCACACGTCACAACGCTGGTGGAAATCTATTCACTTCTCATCTGCTGCTGCTCACTATGATGGAAGGACACTCGGATGAAAGGATATTATCCTTGCTCGGATGCTGCCCTATCCCAATGTGTGTCGCACAGCCACGCCAAGGAATTCGTCATCTTCATGTCTGTTATTTTTTTTTCTTTGCGAAGTCATCATTAAATTTTATTAATAAGAGCTGTTATTCCATTTTCTCTTAAGTAATGAGAGATATGGCACCGTCGCACGGATAATCGGCCCTACCCTACGGGTCACTAGGGTCAGAACAATTTGTTGTAACGAGAGAGAGAGAGAGAGAGAGAGAGAGAGAGAGAGAGAGAGAGAGAGAGAGAGAGAGAGAGAGAGAGAGCATCTGGGGCAGTCAGAAGAATGATGTCCCACACCAAGGATATAATTAGAACCCTTGTCCCACACCCACCATGGTTTGAAGAAGACAATTACCACAAGACAGCTGACATTGCTTGGCTTCAGTTCTTGACCATTAGAGATGTAATGCTTAAACCATAAAGCTTGTTTTCCATCCTTTCGTTTTTTTGTCATCCTATTCTCTACTCAGTTTTTATTTTCTTTTATAATGAGAGGGAGTACGAAAAAACCTAATGTAATACTACATTTCCTTTATATAAATCATATAAACAAATAAAATACATCATATTCTTGTCCTTCCGATAAATGTGAACTAGTAGATGGTAATAAAGATTTCCCCATAACCAAAATATTATTTTGAACACTAATAGAGTTGAGTAAATAAATGCTACTGTATCTAAAGTATCAGACAGTATGCACATTTTGTTCTTCATTTAAAAAACTTTAAATCACAATATCTCCTTTCTTCATAGATTTTAAGAATCTGATCTAATCAAATGTGGTGCGATTCCTGGTTATTTTTGTTGTTTTTGCTTTGGGCTAACAGCACTATAAGTCTTCGAGTTTTGTTTTTTGGGATCACTCCTGCCCTGAAATTTTAAATGAGATAAGTACAGTAGAAACATTAAGAAAATGTTGTTCATTCTGAGAGATGCTGTAAAAACCAGAGGGAACTGGAGACGATTAAAGTTCTACATGTATGTGTACAGAACAGGTAATGTGAGAAATATAACTCAGTGAAAAATTTCTGCTATTCCATTGATCTAACACTCTATTTTAGAACCAGTTCCTTATCTCTTTTTAAATGTATTTTCATTACGCTTAATTAACATTTCTTGTTCTATCCTGGAGAGGTGAAGCTTGAGTTCCTTACTTACTGTGACTGGATGTGTCAAGTTTAATATCCATACACAGACTACAAATAGATGAGTGTGGCTACTGAAGGTTCTGATGTTGGAGGAATTACTTTACTACCTAGAATGATTGCCTATAAGCTACATATATCAATAAAAATTATAATACATACCCGTTTTCTCTTTGAAGAGTTAACTGGTGGACCTCTGTTTACCTCATCATTCATGCTATGTTCATTGAGAGATACTGGGACATTCTGAGGGGTAGTGGTCTCAGGGATGAAAGGAGCTACATTGGCCCTTGGTACTCTTTCTGGTCTAATGTTTGGATATCTCCTGGCTCGCTTTATTTCCTCAAATGGCTCATCACTATCAGCAGCCTAGTCAAGATAACACATTTCATAATTAAGATAACTAAAAAATCAGAAAGAAACATAGCCACTTAAATCACTTATAACTTCTTCAATAACTGGGCAAGATGTAATCTGTTTATAATAGCCTACCTCTAATTCATAAGCATCTGAACTTGAGTCTCCAGAAGCAAGGTCTTTGCAGAGTGCAAGTTGTTTAAATACTACACGTTTATGGAATTCTGGAGGAAGCAGGGTACGTCGACTTGTCTTGAGGATACTGGAAACTGGTTTCCCCTGCTGAAAAGATAATGCATGGACTGTGTAATTAATTAAGGCTACATTTTAAAATACAATGGTATCTCTTGATTCAAGCTTAATTCGTTCTTTTTGGCTGTTCGAATTGCAAAAATTTGAATTAGGAAGCAATTTTTACCATTGAAATCAATGTAAAAACATTTAATTCATTCCAGTTTATTCTAAATAAAAAATACTACACTCAACCCCCAGCTATTGCAAGAAATTGGTCAATTAACATCACTGCAAAAACACAATAGCCATCGTTAAGAAGTAATAGGAAAAAGTAAAATTGGTTCTGGCCCATCAGAGTGTTTTCCTTCAAGTGTGAAACTTCCGAGTCCTGATGAAGATTAAAGAGGCCTCCCCCAGGTCTATGCCTCCCTCTCATGCACTAAATACAGAAACAGATCGTGTAGTATTCCCACTCTCCCTCTCACTCCGTCCCTATCCACTCCCATTCAATACACAAACAGACCAAGTAGGCTGCCCCCCCCCCCCACTCCCTCCCTTCTCCAGCCACTCACCATCCTCTCTGTTTTATCAAGTAGAATATATTCTCGTAGCATAATTTCCAACAGGAATTATTTAAAAAAAAGTATAAATCATTGTACAAAACTGTAAATTAATGTATTATTGTAGTTTGTGCAAATGACAATGATATTTAACAATTCATTCTTCATTGGTTGTTTAAAGTGTTAAATATATCTTCATTAGTAAATAAGTTTGCCTGTGACCAGAGTAGAAGGCCGCATTGACTCGGATAGTAGGAAGGAAGTGACCAGGGTTGGGGACTGGAGTGAGCCAGGCAACTACGGGCCGGAGTGATTTGAAAACCATTCATGAGTCACAATAGAGAGAGGTATTCACGGCAGAGAAGTCGGCTAACTGGCGGCAAGGCGGCATTGGCCGCCACATGTGTTTGTGTCTGAATTGAGACGTCAGGTTCAGATTGGAGGTCAAAATTTGTTTGCCAAATGTGTTCGGATTGCGAAGTGTTCGAGTCAAAGGGTGTTTCAACTTCAACCTAACCTAATGCCCCCCACTATACAGGTCTCCTAATGGTATGACATGCAAAAACATCTTCAAAAAACATAAAAAACATCTTAAAAAAGCAAAAACAACCTAAAATAAAATAAAAACAACCTTAAAATCCCCACAAAGCACCTTTTTAATGTTTTTTGAAGTTTAATGCAATTTGGAATAAACTTTTTTTTGTGCTTACATCTTAAACATCCTAAAAACACCCTTAAAACCCCTAAAAACAACCTTAAAAAATACCCCCAAAAGTATATAATATCCACATTTACTGTATGGGAGGGAAGGGTTCTTCAAAAATTCTGGTCTCATTGTGGCAATGGAAATACAGTTGGGTTTCCTTGGAGGCATATTTGTTGCAGTCATTTCACCTCATAGGTGGAAGTCACTCAAAAAAGTTAAGAGGGTAAATTCATTTATATGTAGAAGGAATTCAATATAGGCAGGTGTATTTTAAAGTGGCTCTTTTTACTATTTCTGCTTTGTAGGAGGATGAAATTTGTTAAAAGTGCTTATGTTGACAGATAAAAATGTCTAAAAATCACCTAAAATGGTATGATAGTCTCTCTCTCTTTCTTTACCACAAGGTTGTATCTCCTACTATCTTCTATTCCTTTTCACTAAAAGTATGTCGAAAATTCTTCCACCAACTACAAATGTTATGTCACTCAACACCACTGATACTGATGCATCCACACTTGTAATGCATAAACTCCAAGTGGACCTTACCTGCACTTTGTTAGCATCATGTTTTATGATACTCCTGGGTGCCGGGGGAAAGCTAGGTTTAGCAAATATGTTCATGGTGTCCAAATATGATGCAGGACTGGGTGTTTTATTACAAGGGCTCTTTGGAGGAGTTTTGGAGAAATTTCCAGCTTCATTTTCCAGGGCCTGGGAAAGAAGTGCTTTAAATATATCTGTACAAAATCATAAAAAATTAAGATACAGACAAGCAGATATCATTAGTAAAATTGGACTGAAGTCATAAAAGCATGTACTTCCTATAATGATAACACAGTGATTGTCAAAATACAGAGGCAATTTCTCATACAATAAATATACTGGAGTACTAAAACTCATCTATACAGCATAAAAAGGCAACAATTCACCTGAGTTATGGCGACCTTCCCTTTTTCATGTGCACTACAGTTGTTGGTCTGTGCCTTGATTTTAGCCAGCAGTTCATCCTAAGTTTCAAAATAAGTAAGTTTAAATTAGATAATTACTTTATACCAAAATAGTCTGGACTTCAATGAAATACAATAATAGAATAATACGTAATTATCAAGGAACATAGAAATCATGAAGACGCACGAACTCAAAAAGAAATTAGTAAGTCAATGGAATGGCAACAACATCCAGTGTCCCCATGCAGTCTTCCATCCAAATACTAACTGGACCAACAGTTGCTTAACTCCATTGATCAGATGAGCTTTTCCTCATTCATTTCAATAATGAACTGAGACAAAACCACTCTATGGAAAAGTAAAGACAAAATACAGGGCTACAAAAATGACACGAATACAAGCAACATAAAAATAATTGTTATGATGACTCACCTTTTCCTTCACAAGCTGTGTAATTTGTGACCGACTTTTCTGGAGCTCTTCCTCAGCTACTTTTAATTTGACCTCCTTGTCAGTTTTATATGTATTCAAAAGATCACTCATTACCTATGATTAAGAAATTAATGAATTAAATCCACTTGGCTTACTTAATTTTTTATATATGTTCATTCATAAAATTGTACAATGCAATAAGTGGCATGCATGTGTGTGTGTGTATTTGCTTCGTTGTAGTTCTACAGGGCCTGGGCATTACACTTGTTCGGCCATGTCTCAATATCTACAATCATCCAACTTTTCTTTAAAGCTATGCACACTCCTTGCTGACATGACATCTTTACTCAGTGTGTGTGTGTGTGATTGTGAGAGAGAGAGAGAGAGAGAGAGAGAGAGAGAGAGAGAGAGAGAGAGAGAGAGAGAGAGAGAGAGAGAGAGAGAGACGGGGGGGGAGCACTTTACCTTTACTTTGTTGTCTAATTCCAATTTTATGTTTAGTTTCTCCTTAATGGCAGTGCTGGCCTCCTCTTTAACTTGTTCCAGTTCCTTTGCCATAATCTCTATCTTTGCCTCTAAAGAAGTAATCTCCTCCTGCAAATTACAGTTATCTCATTTACATTGTCACATAAAAATATAATATATGCAATCCTGTAACAAGATGTATGTATGATTGTCTTTGCACTTGTCACTGAAGAAAGATTTAGATAAAAAACTATAAATAAAAGTAAAAATTATAAATAACAATAACCATGCATAATAATTCCCTATATAAACACAAGTGGAAAGGTCTGCCCAATATTGTTACAAAATATTTACTCATTTATTGCAGAGCAGTGGCTTCCACACAACCAAACATAACATTTCCTTTTACTTGTAACAAGCCTGTGTCCCCCTTCCCTTGCCTTATTGTACTGGCAGGTGACAGTGTTGTGACCAGTCCCTCTGTAGAGTTGGTGTGTTTAATATTGGTGACATGTACACTATTTTACACAAGGAGAGTTGAATTAAAGTTTCTTACCCGAAGTTGTGCCTCAGAGATGTTACTTTGTTCAAGGAGAGATTTTTCAATTCCTTTCAGTTCATTCTTGTGTGCAGTCTTTGATGAATTCAAGGTTTCTTTTGCTTTCTCTAATTCTTCCTGGAGCTTATGCACTTGTTGTTCATGTTCGCCTTTTATTTTTTCTAATGTTTCTTTAGTAAGATCAAGTTCAGCTTGGAGTGCTTCTAAGTTTGAATTGGTGTGATTTTGATAAGTTTGAAAGGACTGATCTTTGGCTTCATATCTGTGGTGGACTTCTTGCTTTTCATGGAGACACTGATCTAAAGATACTTTCAATTCCTTTAACTCTGTTTCCTTTTCAGTTACTAGGTTTTTCATCTTTTTTAGTTCAGTTTCTTGATTTTCAGCATTTTTTGTAGTTTTCTTTAGCTTTTCTTCTAGTCCAGAGATTTTTTGTTCTAAAATCCTTCTTGATTTTGTTTCAGAAGAAACATTCTTAATTTTCACTTCACACTGTAAGAGGAAATTATGTATGCATCAATTGTAAACTACAGTATTACCATATAGGGCATAAACAGTTTATATCCTACAAGAAAAGTTCCAGAACATCACTTAATCTCTTCTTACATTTCCATCCATTTTATTTACGTGCCAGTGAGAAACACTTATGGAGGGAAACATAATTAATGGAAGTAAATCTATGAGATATTAATATTGGTTTATTCTGAATGTTACGTCTCATACCTACAATGAAGTGACTGTTATGCAAAATACTGTACAGTTAAAACTTACTTCTTTTTCAACTGCCTTTATTTCTTCTTTCAGCTGCTTTACGGTTGCCAAGAGATCTCCACATTCTTGGTCTTTTGCCTTCAAATCTGAACTAAAGAGGAAGTATTTTACTCATTCAAAGCATACAGACAATAAAGCATGCAACATGACTAAAGTCTTAAAAATAGCACATAACACATGATATACCTGACTTTTTTTAACTCCTCCTCTATTTTCCTCCTTTCTTCAATAAGTTGAGCTTCATTATTCTCAGCGAGAGAAATTTTCTGTGTCATCTTTTGCAAGGCTTCATTACAAGTCTGCAGAAAAAGAAAAAGAAAAACAAATGAGAATGAGGGGAGAGAGAAAAAGTAAGAATAGTATCAATATCACAAATCATAAGTAACACAATAAAATTAACATGCCAGAAATACTTAGAATGCACTAAACTAAGAGCAGAATAAGATCTGATATTTTGTAATGCAGTGCAACACAATTATTCTTTAATAAAACAGCTTCACCACAAACTTCTCCAAAAAGTTTCTGAATAAGACAATAAGGCCCAACATTCTGCTAGTTCTTTGACAGTGTCTACTTTGGCAATATTTACCTTTAATGTGACCTTAAGTGCAGAGCAGAGCAGTGCAAGGGGAAAAGGTGGGCAAGGTGATAACCCTAAATTATAGTTGTCTGTCTCCTTTTTCATACCAGAGAACAAGTCTATGTAATATTTTCAAGCATTTTTACTTTTCATTGTGTAAATTTCTAGTTATGGTTTCTCACACAAAACTTCATTAAAAAAAATCTTAGAATACAGTACTTACAATAATGTCTTTGTTGCTTTCGTTCAAGGAAACTTCTAAATTGTGGTTAATTTCTTCTTTCTTCTTGTTTTCCTCTTCCATATTCATCAGTGCAGTTTTGTTTGCTTCAAGTTCATTTTCAAGAGTCATAACCTGGTGAAAGACGATGAGAGTAAAGAGAGATATGATTTTAGGAGTCAAACTAAGCTTATTCATACTTGCAATCAATCTGGTAAAAAAAAAAAAATAAATAAAATAAATAATGGATATTATCCATCCAAAATTACAACCTTTAAAGCATGGTTTAGATATCAAATTTGAGATTTCTCTTCTTAAAGGAAGAAGGCAAATTTTACATACACACACACACACACACACACACACCTGTTCCTTAAACTGCTCCAAAAGGTTTTTCTTTTTCAATAGCTTTTTTTTAGTGTTCTGAAGTTTCTCTGCTAAATTGTTTCTTTCTTGCTGGAGTGGAAAAATATAATTGTAAAACAATAATACATTCAAAATATAACGATCATAATATTTTTATGCATATATTAAATAATATTGCAATTCAGATTCATTTAAAGGAGACAAAATCCTTACCTCAAGTCTTTCTCTATGATTTTCAACAATAGATAACTGAGAACACACTTCACTGACTTTCCCATTCAGTTCATTTATTTCTCTTAAAGATCTCTCTTGATCTGATTGAAGAGTTTGAATGAGGTTTTCCTTATAGATGATCTCCTGAAGTGTGAGAGAGAGAGAGAGAGAGAGAGAGAGAGAGAGAGAGAGAGAGAGAGAGAGAGAGAGAGAGAGAGAGAGAGAGAGAACATAACATTAGAAAAATACCTCCTTTTCTATTATTCATGGAAAGTTTGTTAGCTTCTCTAACCACTTGCAAAACCAGGCCATTACGTTAGTATTGAGCAAGAAATCTAATAATCAGCAAAGCAACAATAAGGAAAGCAAATAAATGCAGTGGAACTTCAGGTTATGAGTAATTTGAGATAAGAGCTGTCCCTTCAGGTTGTAAGCAAAGACATGAGTTACAAGCTAGCTTTGGGTACACTGTTATTATTTGGCATAGTGACACACAGCATCCCATACGTTCAGTTCACATCTTCTTTTTGCCATGGAAGTAATTCTTGTGTTGTGCTAGCATTTTGTGAGTTTTCTCCTATCTCCCTTCCATCCTGTCCAATAATGACCTCTCTCTGTCCCCACACATACACACATATTTTTACACCCCAGTCTAAGCTTCATTTCCCACACAGTGTAAGTGCTTTGTTTAGAGATATAGTGATGGACCACTGTTATTTGTTAGAATATTATAGTGAACCCTTGATATTATGAACTATATAAGGCAGGAGGTTGTTCATTGAAGCCAAAAGTTTGTTAAGCCTGATGGTCGTTAAAAGTGATTAGAATAACAAACCAAGTTCGTTATATCTGATGGTTCATTCATAAATCTGTATACGTAAATATGTATAAAGACTGTGTTACATGAATATGTAATGCACTGATAATAACAATGAAGTTCAGTGGACTATACATGATGGAATTCATTATTTCTATTTTTTCTTTTTAACTTTTGCAAGTTAATCCGAAGTTGCTTAAGGTTTAATAGTCAGTAGTCTGCCCAAATCATGTATCTTGATTTATATATATATATATATATATATATATATATATATATATATATATATATATATATATATATATATATATATATATATATACATATATATCATATATATATATATATATATATATAAGTATATATATATATAAATCATTCCATATATAAATGATTGCCAACAATGATTGAATATCTGGTCTTGCCTCCTCTAGCCCTTGTTTACGACCAGCCAAAGCAGTCACTCTCTCTGTCAGCTCACTCTTGGCTCCTTCCAGGGTGTCATTAGCCTTTTTCAAATACTGTATTTTTTCAGCAGCTTCCTGAAATTCTTTTGTTCTCTCCACCAGTCTGCAAAGGTAATCATATTTACTTGACTAACTTCATAAACTACTCCGATGTAATACTTTGAAGAGTCTGTGTCTACATATGCAACTGACAAATAAACAAAAAAGACCTTTCACTTAAGAGATGTCTCATTGTCTAAATACTGAAGAAAGATTTGGGAAAATTTTATAATAATCTATGAAAGATGCGTGTGAGGAAAAAAATTATGGCACCCATCATAATGATACATAATATTATTCCCTGAAAAAAAAGAAAAATAATAAATGATAAGTTTGTGTTATCATAGTATGTATATTAAACTTACTGTTCATGTTCAAGCTTCAGTTCTTCATCCGCTTTTGTAATCTGCTCTGCCAATTTTTCGTTTTGTAGTTTAAGCAGCCCCTCCGTCTTGAGTAAAGAAGCTCTCACCTAAAGGAACGCAATATTCATTGGAATTTTCATAAAATAATGCCTTACATTTCAACATTTTGCTAGTGAAATTCCAGTGTAATTAAAAAATATATAAATATAATAATAAAGTCCTGAGTCTTTGTTATCAAGCCTTCATTGTACACTTGATTTCCCACACTCCCAACACACACTTACTGTAACTCAAAAGATAGGAATGAGTGTCATGTAAAGAAATATAAACAAGACCAAGTGCCCAACATCATTCAGATAAAAATTGTCATGATCAATCATGTAACTATAATCTACTACACATGCATAACTCATAGCTTTGTTAACCTACCTCATCAAGCTCAGAGCACAATTGTGTTTTCTCATTTTGCACAGAAGAAAGGTTGCTCGTTGTGTTTTCCAAACTTTCAGACAAATTTTGTATCTCAGATTTTAGGTTTTCTACTTGGACATTCAGTTCTTGTAATTCTTCATCTTTTTTCATAATATTTCTTTCCCATGATTCTTTTGCATTTTTGAAAGAGACAGCATTCTCTTTAGCTGAAAGAAAAGTTGTTCATTTATTTATTAAATTACTTCCATCTGGAACATCAAAGGGAAGACTACATCCTCTTCTATTTTTGAGACAGTACTAGACCCAGCATACACAGTCTCTGTTATGAAGGACAGAACATCACATCAAACAGCCAAAGTTCAGGTAATCTTAATATGTTGGTTAATTGGTCTTACCTATAAATAAATCTACATTTTACCAAGCAGAGTTACACTGATGTAGTAAGTTCTTTGACATAAGTACATACATTCAAAACATAGAGAAAGCAAGTACAATTATCTACTATTTATTAGTACCTTCTAAGATAAGTTTTTCTATGCCATCCTCTTGCAGTTTAAAATTTTCATTACATGTTTGAAGTTTCTCTATCAAACAATCATGTTCCTTCTGTATTTCATCCTTGCTATTTTGAAAGCAAGAGACAGTCTCAGATAATTTTTCATGTTGTTCTTGCAAACTTAAAAACAATTGACGAGTGTGTCCGACTCTGAAAAATGAGAAAAATATTTCAAATAGGTCACAGTATTTTTCTGTTTTCAAAATGATGTAAATAATGCAATGACGCTTTTAACAAACATTTGAAACACCACTTGCAAATGTAAGACAAAACATAAGTTAAACTATAAACATTATAAATGCAGGCATTTCTATAAGAACTGGGCAGTTTGTTGAGATATGAGAGAGAGAGAGAGAGAGAGAGAGAGAGAGAGAGAGAGAGAGTATGTGTGAAGCCAATCACTGTATCAAATAAGAAATATGCATGACAGACCCAGTTAATAAAGGAGCAGAGACAGCGTTGCCCTGACTGATCACTGTGTTTGAGAATTGCAGAAAAGAAAAGGGAAAGGTAGCAGTTACAGCAATACCAATAAAAAGATGTGAAAAAAGAATAATAATAAAATGAATGAATGAATTAACTAATAAATAAATGTCAATAAAAAAATATACACACCATAAATGGGTTTAATATTACTCTAAAATATTGAATAATGTAATCATTGTGATAAAAAATAAAAAATAAATAAATAATTGTCTTCATTAGTTACTTAGCAGTGACCAGTTCCCGTTCTTGGCGCTCCTGGAAAAGGGATTGGGATAGGTGCTCTGAATGCAGCTGCAGCTCCATCAGGTTGCTGCGCAGGTCATCAATGATACTCTGCTTTTCCTGGATGTCTTGTTCCATGTTTTTTGTCTTGATCTATACAAGACATTTGAAGAATTACTACATATAACACTTTTCATCTCATTACAATGCTTACCAGATTTTCATATGCTTAATTCCAATAGTTTTAGTTAATTGTTCAAAGGAAAATTCAATGAATACAGCCCTTAATCTCAATACTATTGTTTAAAATATCACAGCAGCCATGATTATGCAACTGACTCATGAATTGCATTTGTGGCCAACAGTCCCATGGGTCTTTTTATATAGGAAGAGGAACAACAGAGGGAATACTCTTAGGATATATCAACACCTATTAAAATAGTACACTTACAAAACACCAGTGAATTACTGAAGAGAATACAGACACTACATATCTTC
>CM035177.1:9467119-9501943 GCA_020233015.1 Callinectes sapidus | reverse complement strand
AACCCATTTCAAGACAATCGATCAATTATTCTTCATTGTTTTAAACACTTTGGAGTGATTTAGAGGCGGAAATAAACTGTTGGGAGGACGATGATGAAGTTTTTAATGTAACTTTGACACCTCCGAATAACATGGTTCCTCTCCACTCACTTTACTGAACTGATGACACAAAACATCATGGTATATGAACTATCTTTTGCCATTAATAACAACTTGATACAACCTCTAATAAAAAAAAGTGCATTGGGCGTTGCAAGAAATTTAGCCCCAAAATGCCCCCTTATTTACCCCCCCAATACCGCCCACCACAGCTACCTCCACCACACACACGCATGCAAATCACTCCAAACACGCCACAGTACTCATAAAATGTGACTATTGATCCCAAATAAACAGTCCAGAAGCAAAGACAATATCCTGCTGGTGAGGGCGCCCCTGTGGGGTACGGCCCCCTCCCCTCCTCTCTCCCTCCCACCTTCATTACGCTTAAACTTGACCGCGAAAACTATGTCTGAGTGGCTCATATGAAAGATTCGTACTGTGGCAGCAGACTGTGGTAAGATGAGACTGTAATAATTGAGAGATGTTGCTTAAAATGACCGATGAAGTGAGAATCCAAGGTGGCGCCGCGGGTGGGGGTGGTGACTCACCGGACGTAAACATTGGCACGGCGGCGGAGGAGGAGGGAAACCGGCTTGTCATTTCAATCAAGGCGTTTGGAAGGTGGAAATCGTCTAATAAAAAAAAAAACTAACAAAAAAAATAGAAAACGTACAACCTAACCTAACCAGTAATTATAACCTAGTAATATATATATATATATATATATATATATATATATATATATATATATATATATATATAGATAGATAGAGAGAGAGAGAGAGAGAGAGAGAGAGAGAGAGAGAGAGAGAGAGAGAGAGAGAGAGAGAGAGAGAGAGAGAGAGAGAGACACCTACCTATCCACCCGTTTTCTTTTCTGGTAAACATGCTCAATCCTTCCCTACCCGTCCCCGTACCCAACCAACCTCCCAGCCACCACCCACTACAGCAACCACGTGACGTCAGAGGGTGTGCCCAGAACTCAAAGCGGGCCAACCCTGTATTCTCTTAATCCTGCCGATTACTGCAGGCGAATCCCGCGCGCTACTAGACGGAATATTAACATTTCCTTGCCTGGTGCTTAACCCCCCTCCCCTCCCATTCATCCACTCAGAGACGAATACTGGCAGCGCGGGACTCGCCTGTTGGCTGTCAGTAGAATCTCTCGAGTAGTCGTTTGGCGGATCCGGATCCGATTACTTATAACAAGTAATCGGACCCATCTCGCCTTGGCGGATCCGTGAGATTCGGGTCCAGTAATCGGGTCCCACCCACCCCTATCCAAGACAGCCGCGATTTCCTTCACGTATATTGAAACTTTACAATGGAGTTGAGAATAATAGGCTATTATTCTCAACTCTATTGTGGTAGTAATAATAATAAAAAGATGATGATTCCCGTGATAGGCTATTTTAGCCTATCACGGGAATCATCATCATCATCATCATCTTTTTATTACTATTACTACCATTATTCATTAATTCTATGTTTATGTATAAGCTGGTTTCATATTCTAGTTTGACATTTGTGGACATTGTTTTTCCTTTCCCTTCTGAAGCATTGTTCTTGACGCGTGTGTCTTATGGCGGTGGCGGGGCCCGATAGGTGGTCGGCGGGAGGAAATAGACATACCTCAACAAAGAAAGATAGTAAGAGGAAGAAAATAAATGCGAGGTAATAGTAATGGAGAGAGAGAGAGAGAGAGAGAGAGAGAGAGAGAGAGAGAGAGAGAGAGAGAGAGAGAGAGAGAGAGAGAGAGAGAGTTCTTGGTCCACGAAGCGAACCCTTACACAAGTCACAATGATACACGAGTCACCTTTTTAAATGACTCGTCAGTCACTGGGGACTGGGGAATAGTCTCTCTCTCTCTCTCTCTCTCTCTCTCTCCTGACGCTCGGATAGGACGTTGTTTCATCAGTATAGCCATTCGTGTCCTCCTCTCTTCCACACACTTCAAGCAGCACACTATCTCATACTTCCCTGATTATGTTTGTTTTCCCCCACTATAATAACCCACTCCTTCATTGACAGTGCCATCTAATTAGTACACACACACACGTGATCTTTGTGACTTAATCCTACTGTACGAGGCTCACCAGTCTGAAGTTCACGGGCGAGGCGGTGACAACCTCCTCCTTCTCTTTCCTCTCACTAACTGGCGCAGTGATGGCTGATGAGTGATGACTACCTAAATGATGACTGACAACACGAGGTTTTTCGCTTTTGTTACATTTAATTCATGAGCATTTTATTTGCCTGTATTTATTTGATTACTTTTCACAGATTTGTAAGGGTTATAAGAAATTCATAAGAGATTGGTTCCGTACTGTTTCCTCTTATTTATGAAACTTCATGTTCTTTTGAGTGATTTCCACAAATCAAATAAAATATGTATGAAATGCAGAGGAATAAATAAATAAATAAATAAATAAATAAATAAATAAATAAATAAATATATATATATATATATATATATATATATATATATATATATATATTATTCTTTCCCTCCCTTCCTTCTCGCATTGATAACACACAAGCGCATTATTATTATTATTATTATTATTATTATTATTATTATTATTATTATTATTATTATTATTATTAGTAGTAGTAGTAGTAGTAGTAGTAGTAGTAGTAGTAGTAGTAGTAGAGTAGTAGCAGTAGTAGTAGTAGTAGTAGTAGTAGTAGTAGTAGTAGTAGTAGTAGTAGTAGTAGTATCAGGTACAATTATTACTATTATCTAATTTATTTATTTATTAATTTATTTATTTTAGAAAGATGTCTGACCCAGGTCACCAAAAAGGATAAAAAAGACTTAAGGAGGATTAGGTACAAACTATCAAACTCAAGAAGACTATTAAATAGTCTCCGTGAGTTTGATAGTCTGTACCTAATCTTCCTTAGGTCTTTTTCACCCTTTTTGTTCATCAATGCTTTACTTTGATGACATTTTGTGAAGCCCTCCACACTTTACATACCTCACCCCAACTAATGAAAGTTCCTTCTGGTACCACCACTGCTTTACTGTCCACTGCAATTCCTTTCTTAATTCCAGTTTCCTTCCCATTAGTCCAAACAAGCTCTTTTCTCTTACACAGCTGAGTCTGATAGGCCTATTGGAAGTAAAACTTTAAAAAAATTTGCCAGAACCAAAGGCAATGGTATGCTTGTGTACATACTTTGATCAGACTATGAATGCATTATGGTTCAGTGGAAATGATGGTATTTACTATGCATTTGTGTGGTGTTGATGATATTGCAGTGGCTGTGTGTTGCAGTGAGTGTACTACCAAACCATACCTGCATTGCATCTGTGAATCCTGCTTTCAGACTGAGCTGTAGTTGTTGGTTTACAGCTCACCCAACTGTCCAACTGTGTTCGGTCCAGAAACATTCAACTGTGTTCATGAATTGATATTACCCGGGCCAACCTGAAGAAGGTCACCTGTGAAGCCATCTCAAGGTGGCGAGGTGTCCTGGGATGAGAGATGTCACCCACCACAGCCAGAGTGAGACAGATGAGCATTGGCCCCACATGCAGATATAGCAGTATAGCTTATGTCCTTCCCACTTCACTTTCACTGATATTCTACTAACCTCTAGTTACTTCATGTGTAGTAGTATTCCTAACATTAAACCTAAATAATATGAAATGATAAAAAATGATGCAAGAAACAAGTGAACAGTATATAATATTATGTCAGATACAAAACACAGCAGTTGTTGGCTATCATTCAATAAGGCTCTGAATGTGGTATATGTAGTGGTACCTCACTTGGTTTGGATGCTGAGGGGTTCTCTCACAGTGCCATGGGTTTGAATCCTGGCCATGGTCCAAGGTTAAGAAGGGCATCCACTCAGGGTAGCAGCTCCCCTAAATGTCAAGACCAAAATGCCTTCATTAGGAGGTAGTACTTTAAGATGAACAGACTAAGGAAAGCAGATGTGAAAGCTGGAAAAAAAGAAAATGATATTGATAACATTTATAATGATAATAATAATAATAATAATAATAATAATAATAATAATAATAATAATAATAATGATAATAATAATAATAATAAAACTATATACTGCCCTATTTTGCTATATGCTTGTATTTCATAACACTCTTAGTGTGATTGATTTACATTTTCACATATTTTTCTTATGAGAGAGAGAATAGCAGACTTCTTCAGGTGCAAGAAACCTTATTAGTTTGTTCTTTGTTTTGGAAATATCACATTGTGTCCTTCCCTGTTCTGATTGTTGCAGGATGTAAGAAGAAGATATAATTCACACTTTCTTTTACATTCATCACAATATAGGTATGTATGTACTATGTAGGTACTTTCATTTGGTATCAAGACTACTTGTATTACCTGATGAAATCTATTTCCTCAATATTGACAGCTCTGGAATAGCCAGTCCATCCTGTAAGCTGTGTTGCTTGCTGACTCACTGGATTTCCCTCTACATCAGTAGTATTAATATCTTGTAATGTAGGAGGAGCAGCTTTTCTAAGAGACAGAACAATAACATTAAGATCAACTTTGTTTTGTCTTGATCTGATATTATTTAACAGTTTGGACAAGCCTTCCCTTCTTTCTTTAATCTTTCTTCACTTTCTTAGTATATCCATAGTGATTACATTAAATTATTGAGGACACTCTATCACAAATCCATAAGGCAAGATTTAGGTCCCTTCTCTGCTCATAACCACAAAAGCTCAATGGACAGGTGAAGGGATGGTGCAGGCAGAACACTAGAACAAACAAGAAGACAGTGTTTGGATACGGAGAGATGAAGGCCCTTCTACTGTGCCCATCCCCTTCAGTGAGCAAGGTGTCAGGATGATAGAACAGTTTGGTCTTGCTCCACACAAAGTAAATAAAACAGCTCTGCTTCCTTTAGATTGCAAAGGGTATCATTTGAATCACTTCATCAGTTTGAAATTTTTTACTATGAAAAATCAATCCTTCAAGAAAAGGCTGGCAGGTAAAGATCTATTCTCTTTGCAAAATTGAGTCATTATAAGATGAACGATGCTTTCCACAGCTTCCCTCCTTTCTTGTATGCAAAATGATCTCAAAGAAAGAGGCAGAAAGTATAAGAACCAGAGAAAACAAATATTAATAAAGATACAAAGAAAATATCAATCATTTGTGACACTGGAATTGTCTTTAAGGGTTAAGGATTTGAAATACTAGTTAAATGTTATTAGAACAATGGAATTTTCATTTTAACTGGACGTAAGTCAGGAATAGTAAACAAAAAATTCAGATACTCATAGAATTAGATTTTGCCAACCATATTTTTCTAGTTACATTGTTGTAACAATGAAAAATATATTTTCATATGTAGATATATATGACAAAAACAAGTTAAAGAAAAAACATTGTAATTGCATACTGATGTAAATGAAATATGTATATCTCAATCTTGAATTTTGAGTACAAAAAACATATATGTACTTGGGATCATATAACATGATATGTATTTGTATTACTTGTTAGAATTCTTTTCTATCATCATAACAGGTACAAGAACATTCAGCACATTAATGTTATGAAACAGAATTATCATTTTTCTGAGTAAATATTTGAACAAATCATTTCAGACCTACAGTGAATTAATATCAGTGAATGAATATAACAAAATGCTTTGGTAACCATTACATAATTTGAAGCCCAAGACATCTTTTCACTTCTTCATGACAAGGAAAAGTGATAATGTCACTTTATGTGACATTACATATATGACTTAGAAATGGACACTTCATATCATTCTGAACCAGTGGCAGTGCCTAGGAGAGCTTGGGGAGTCATGAGCCCCCCAATAATGAGCCAAGCTTACCCTCAGCCACCCAACATACACTGAAGAAAATGACAATTGCCATATGTATTCATACAAAGCAACGTAACATCAATACTTCACTATGATGACATTTTGTGAAGCTCCTCACATTTTACCTGCCCCGCTCTTACCCACACTGAATGAAAACTTCCTGGCGCCACCACTGTTCTGAACTTTAATATACAAGTTGATCATGAACAATATACATATTTCCTATCAAAAGCTGAGTTAGGAAATGGTCTTGATTATTGCTCTTTAGTTCAGAAAAATGGTATTTCTTATTTCTGAAGCTGTGATTTTTTGTGGCCTTGCCTGAAATGAATTACTCTGGGAGCTGTGGACAAATACAAACACACTGATCACGCACACACACACACACACACACACACACACACACTAACGATGGTCTCATATGTGGTCTTCTGAGATGGATTGGGGAAAAATATAGAAGTATATTATTGTAAGGGTACTATTACAGTCGAATATAAGGTCAAATCTTTATTACTGAATTTTCAACATAGCAGCATTTCCAACTGCAATTCAGGACCTTAGTAACACAAAGTAGAGTGACTGGGAGACTTAGGAGAATAGCAAGCCTAGCATGCCGGAGACAAGGAGTGACCACGAGCACTCAGGGAGGTAGTAGCCAGATTCATGTTAGGAGGGATGGGGAGGGTCAGGTTAAGTCAGGTCAGGTCAGAGGGCAGCTCTAGTGGGGCTGTGAGTGGAAGTAAAGCTTAGTCTAAAACTTTGATAGTTAAAAGTTTTAAAAAGATTTTAGGTTCAGTTATTTCAACCTTTCTTCATTCAGCACAGCTCAACTATATCATAAATGAAAAGAAAAAAATGTGCAAGTCAGCTAAACTTTATTAAAAAATTCTGAGTCAGCTTTAAATTTAAGTGTTAAAAATAAATGTAAAAACAAAAGTTCAGCCTTTAGCAATGAAGGCAATCAATACTAGTTATTAAAATGTGGGGTAAAGAAGGAAAAGAATACCAAACCTGACTTCCTTCAAACTTCACTTTCATGTTTTTTTGTATTTTTTTTTGTATTTTTCTAAGACTGCCAGACTTTCTATTTTAATCTGATATGTGCAGTACCAGAAGCTGCCATATGGGTTTTATAAAGCTCTCTTTACCATTCAGTCATCCACTATGCCATTACCCTTCTCACATAACAAAGAGTATTGTGCTTTTTTGATAATATACACAATTTTTTTTCATTTGAGTTCCACTTTGCCCTGTTGCATGATCTAAAAAAACTGTGTATACTTTACATGTAATAGTCAAGAAATACTAGGAAAATCAATAATAATGACAACATTAAGCCACTAAGTAATTATGAACATGTCTGATATATATATATATATACATATATATATATATATATATTATATATATATAATATTATTATATTATATATATATATATATATATACATACATATACGTATTATATATACTGCGTGTAGATATATATATATATATATATATATATATATATATATATATATATATATATATATATATATATATATATATATATATATATATATATATATATAATGCTACTTGCCCAATTTTGAAAATTTTGAAATTTTGTAACAGCATAGAGGACTGAGTTTACATTTTATATGCATACAATATTTTTTCATTCACCTGCATGGGAAATGTTTTATATCTACACCGTTAAAGGTGTTCTCATGAAAGTAAAAGCTGTGTATAATACATGGGAGAGTATCATTATTACTCTTGTCCCCAGCATAAAGCAAACATCACAAACAAATTTCAAAACAAATTCAACAGTAGGTAAGACAAATAATAATCCAAGGGACACCACAGACCGGTGAGTCCTGGGCATGTGGATCCAAACTGAAGCTAAATAACCTCCCTATCCTTGGAGTAGTAGTGTTGTGCTTTATTCAGAGACAAATGTTAATTTCATAAGCCCAGTATCATCTGTTTGCTTACAAAGCCATAAAAGAAGCAATAAATTAATATTTCTTCATTTGACAAACTTATTTTATATCTTTGAAAATAAACAAGGTGACACGATAAAACATAACTCAAAATATCCTAAAAGTTACAACTGTAGCTTGGAATAAATATGCATTCATGTAAGAACATACATATCTTCACTGTGCTATCGTTTTGAGCCTTATTTGTTTTAATTTTTTTGGCACAATGCATTAGAATGAATTGAAATTTTTGTGCTTACAATTCTTGAAAGACAGGTGTAGGTAGAGTGTGACTGAAAGGGATTCTCCCTCATAGAATGGTGACTTGAAGCCAGACCTGAAGGAATCATTCACACTCCTTTCAAAGTTAGTGGGTCATCTACATTATTGGTCAGTTGCAAAAGTGCAGGTCTGTTCCCAATCACCAAACAATGTTGAAGAATTCACTTCCTAATCATACCCAGATTGCCCAGCAATTACTTGATTACAAAATCCATTCTAGTAGCTGTTCTTTTGGATCCTAGGTGTATCACAATATAGTTCTTTGAATATTGTCCTGCAATAATATCTACAGTCCTAAGAAAGTTACCAAATATGTTGTCGTGACTTTCTTCAAGGGTTTACCTGCATTGCTTAGATTGAATTCTTATACATTACCTAATGATTCACAAATTTCCATCAATAGATATATGTTTTTATGAAATTAGAGTTCACCAAGAAGTTAGTATATATTTTTTTTAGGGATTCAAGATATGTAAACATGGATACAAAGTTTTAAAATATAATTGTTGATATAAAATTTTGGATTATATGTAGCTGTATAAAATCTGTATCTTAGGTGCAGTCTTAGAATTCTAATCTAAGTTACTGAAGTAGCAGGGAATGGGCAAATATTTCAAAATAAGTTCAGGAAGTTCAATAGGTGCTACTGACCATGTAACAACATTAGTGTGAATATAACTTGTTCACTAGTGATTGAAGTTATATTGCTGAAAGTTATGAAGTACACTTTGAAGTAAAGTGCAAGAGAATTTTGTAAGTATGAAACAAATGTAGAGAATAATGCTTGCAGTTCACTGAGCATTATTTTGAAACATCCCATCGTACAAGGTAGGAAGTTGTTCCTCTCGAATGCCCCATGTGAAGACAGTGTAACCTAGTTTCCCTTTGTACCCGTATGGCATTCTGCACTTTTAAGAACTGACTAAAGCAGGCTAAAGATGATGAGGCATGAACTGAAGATCTATTGCACACAGAGGAAGATCCAGAGCAATAAAGCACGTTTTATGGGAGCCAGTTGAAGGACTCCCCCTGCCAAGGGATGGGGGGATGTAGACAACTTTACTGCCAAGCATCCTTTCAGAACACAAGTGGAGGCCACACTGAGACAGGATCAAAATGTAGAACTTCATCATCACACTGGATTTGTCTCCTATACAGTATTCAAATGTAACAAGAAAAATGCTCTATAACTACTCAGTTGCTTCTTATTAACAGTAGTAATTCATCCAACAAACCCCAGAACTGGTGAAGCAGGGTTAGGAAATAAGGTCCAAGATATTATGTGAAGTATTGTGTGAATTTTTGAAATTCACTCACAACTTAAAAGGACCAAATCTAGATTCTTAGTTGATGTAGTATATGTTAATATTAGAGACAATTTTTTGAGTAATTTTATATAAATTTGACTTCAATAGTTACACATTTTGTTACATTTTTAGTTCCAGCATAAATATGAACTTGCTTGACAAAAGTGTTTCCAGCATTACTGGGAATGACAAGACAATTCATGTACTCATACCTAATCCTGTCAAAACCAAAGCCAAAAGTGAGGCCCTCTGTCACTGTCACAGCTCAAACTCATTACAAATCTAGAACTGTATAAAAGAAATAGCAAGTGACTGAAATATACATATAGTATCTATAGTGTCATCAGCTTCACATTAGCATAAATTGGCTTACTATCTGCACTGCAACTATATAACAATTAATTAAATTCCATGTACAAGGAACAACTGGTTCAACCTTTATTTGCTTATAAAAACAATATTTATAAGTGTACACAGATTAATCCACCCACCCTACTAAACAGTAAAGGGGGTAGTTTAGCATTTACCATAATTTTAACGTACAGTGTCTGGCTATTTTACCTTGGTACCACCCTCATACTGTTCATTGAATGTTGTAAAATATTCAACTTCAGATAAGCTCCTCTTCCACTGCAGAGGTCTATGATTCCACCACATTTCCAGTCAAGTTAGTTTCACTGGTATTAATGTGATCATTCATCTCCCCAGAGACTTTCCAGTGTCCCTGACTCACTCTGCTTGACCTTCAAATGTCTTAATTCTTGCCGCCACACTGACAAGAGTCGCACACAACCATTGTACGTCATGGACCCACACAGGCTCTCCTCTCAGGTGACAGTCACTTCTAGTTGACATTCTCTGGCCTTGCTTCTTACTCAGACTTACAGAAAAGAAATGGATGAAAACAGTTCTTAAAGAATACAACCACAAAGGAAATCAAATACAACTTCATATTTTGTATGCACTTAAGTATTTTTTTCCTTTTGTTGCTTTCATGTTAAGATTATTATTTTTTTTAATTTACTGCAAAATCAAGTTAAATATTATTTTCACCATAAACTGCCTTATGTTCAACAGGCATAATATCATTTGCATTTGTAAATTAGGAAATTTTGAATATAACTAAACTTAGTTATTCATTTTCAGATATCATGCATTTATCCCATGAACCTTTTTTCTTTTTATAAAAGTAAAACATTTTCAACTATGATCATAGTCCAACATTTAGTGGTAATTATTAAAACTGGCAGTGTGTTTTCTTATGTGACCTTTTAGAATAGTAGTCCAGAATTTGGAAGGCATCAGCAACCATTTCAAAACAAATTTGTTGTACATCTAAGGGAAAACACTATATCATGGGTAGAAATAATGTTGATACTTTACCTAATAAATTCACAGTTGGCATTTAGGCCAAATGTATGTATACACCTGAAAATTTCATTATTTGAGCATATTTGCCACAATGTAAACAACTTAATCCACCACACGACCTGTCCTTTTAATTATTTGCTTTTTCACCATCACTCATACATAATGTGACTTTTCAAGGATGGTCTGCATTTGACTGCAACAAAGGATTCACTGTTATTTTGTGAATATTATGTTTCATTTTAAAAATCAACTGAGTCATATGTTTCATACTTTGATTGTGGCACTCTGGTCATGGTTGTGTGGTTCTATGCTCCACTAGATCACCTTCTATGATGGTGGTGGGCTCGTCTGTTAGCCTCCTTGCTCCGGGATGTTCCACAGCAATAGCAGTCAGAGGGACTGTCTCGGGGAGGGGCGGGCTGTCAGTAAACCCATGACACAGGCACCCATTGCGGTGTCATATTCATTGTCTCAATTGACTTTTCCAATTGCCGGATGGTTTCTTCGATGTCATTGTTAATTATGGTCAAATCAAAGAAATGGCCATACAGTTGCTTGAGCATGTCTGACTCCTTTGCCAGCCGTTCTAAACTTCCATCGTACTGAAAAGAAAATTTTTGATAGTATTGGTTAAAACTGAATTTTATGTTTCGACAGATGAGGATTGTGATCACCCTTGTGTGACACCACATTATCATAACAAATTTCCATTTATCCACACAAACAAAAAAATAAGAATAGTAATACTGCTGGAAATGGCATGCACTGTAAATGGATGAATTTGTTATTTAGTCTACATAAAAAGGAATGAGTTTACTTGGTGGACCAACACAACAATTGGGTTGTGGTCAAGGGAAGAAACACTGGTTGGTAGAACACTTCATCACTGGTTGCTGCTCACCACTTGCTTCACACAATTTCCACCACAACCAGATATAAAGCCAAAGATATTTCTAATCTTGTGGTCAACATAAAAAATAAATCATAGTATTTCCTTATTCAATTGATGAATTCTAGTTTACAGATCTCTTGTTTTTTGAGTTTTTGTTACCTATTATTGTCTACCCATTCGGTACTGTCTCATGAGAAGAGCAGTGATTCAAACATTAAGACCACATTACTCACATCCGTCATGTTCTGTAGGGAAGGAGCAGCAATGAACACAACATATGGAGCAAACTCAGCAGTGCGCAGGATCTTGAGTGCTTGTGGCTCAACATCAAGTATTGCCATGCGACCCTCATTGTGAATCTTGCGAATGGTTTCTAATTTTGTTCCATACATTGCATCCTCGTGGGTACCTAAAATACCATCAAGACAGTGTTATCAGTTAATAGTGCAACACCTACAGTTAAAAAATGATGAAGAGACTTAGAAAACACTGAATAAAAGTGAATGTGAAAATTGAATAATGTGTAATTGGTGAGATCACAGAAAGGAAAAATGTATGTGCAGGAAAAAATGGCTTCTTGCTGTAGCATTTTCATTTGAAACATAAAATTGGTTATTTTTAACAGAGCTTATTCACCATATTAATGGTCTAAAGTATTCTTCATGCAGTTTTGACAAGTTAATTACCAATAAACAATAATGTAATATTACATCCCTATGACTGCAGAAAGCTAAAATTAACATTATATAATCTGTCTGCCCCTTTGTTGATTCTTTGTAATAATTTCGATAATGGTATATACATAGATCAAGAACTGACTGACTTTCTATTAGCCAGACATTTCTAGTAATAGCATTTCATTTCAGAAGTACCATAATATAGAACACTGCACTACTGCTCATTGCTACACTCATGTGCGACTCACCATACTCTAAATACTCATTAGCAGCAATGTCTGCCATCATCTCATCATGGGAAACAAAGTAATAATTCTTCCCATTTTCTTCATCTTTTCGTGGACTCCTTGTAGTGTCTGGAAAACAATGTTGACATGAAAACACAAGTTTTATATCTTGAAAACAATAATAATAAACAAAAAAAAAGTTGAAATAAAACAAAATAATAATGAAAATAAAATACCAAACATTGTCAAATTGATGTCCTCTATTCATCCTACAGAACAAAATACCACTAACCGTAAGTAATAGACTATATATCAACACTTCATACTTTCCATTAATTACCAACACTCAAGACATAACTCTGAATCCAGAAGTCAGATTTATGAACTTAAATGTTATGCAAATATACATATTTGCTTCCTCAATAGACATCACAGTCCTCTTGAAGTATAAATCTAACCATTTTGAAAATCACTCAACTCCAATCACCGTGTTAGCCTTTGCAGATTTTACATCAACAATTCTTACTTCATTGTTTCTTTTATTTCCTTTTTCATGACCAAGAACCTGCCTAACTTTAACAATGCAGAAGACAACCACAAGTAACAATACTACACAGAATCCACTGTAACAGTTCTTTTCTATGCACCTCATATAACAACATTCAATTGTCCTATACTCCTTGAAATTAATCTCACCTCCATAAAAGTAAAGTGCTAATTTTCTTTAATAATCATCACCAAAACAACATATTTTTTGTTAGAATTAAAAGTGGCTACATGATTATACCATTGATGTGGAAGAGCCATCTCCTCTCAGTACAGTGTTTACTTACGTGGTATGGGGTAGGCATATTTATCTGGGTGTGAGGCTATTAATGTGTTTTTGATGTGTCGCCTTCCAACCCCATGGGCACCTAACAGCACCAGTGTCTTGCGGCGGAAAGCTGCAAAATAGTACACCAGTTAATAGTGGTAAACTACATATGTACATATTCATTACTCATGTGTCTAATTTGAATAAGTTCTGGTAAGGCAAATGATAATTTCTTTGGTTGTAAATTGAGAGAAAAATAACAAGTGTAGCAATCAAAACTTATCCCTATTCATTTTTATGGCCCACTAATTGATATGTTTACAATCCTTGAAACAAACCACTTTTCACACATTGGAATGGTTAATAATGATTAAAAATAAAAAAAATAAAAAAATAAGTAAAATGAATAGATGAATGAATAAATAAATAATAATAATAAAATAAGATACATGAAATGCATCACTTACTTGGGAGCTTTATGACCTCCTCATATGTGACAAGGTCAAGCTGATCAAACACTGCATTGTGTTTGGCAAGGTATTTGTCTTTGTGCTGCTTCTTCTTCCGACCAAAGAATGAACAGTTAACTGAAAGGAAGTTGACTTTGATCAATACCTGCATCACATTTCATATGCAAAATTTGTAAGTAGGTAAGAAAAAACTGCAATTGATTCTTAGAAGAAGGCAAGTGCTGGAGGAGGAGGAATGCAAGAGGGACTAGTGATTGAGTGATATGTACAGCTTAGGGAGATGTTTGTGTTTAAATTGGAGGATAAAATTTGTTCACCATGATTGAATTGAAGGATGTTGGAATCATAAGGTATGCATGTATTTAAAAGAAAAGTTCAACAAGTTTTACAGTTGACTTGGCTTCCTTGTACAGAAATAAGGCCTTATAATTGAGGTGATGACAATATTTCTTACAGTACGGCATTTAGGCAACTTGCTCATGTTATGGGACTATACCAATGACAAACTCATTAACTCTACTTAATCAGTGCCTCATTCACCACTAATGTTGCTGCATAAAGAATATTAGAGGTTGGACCATAATGTGATAGAGAAAACCGGTTATCAGCTCATTGGTTAACCCCACCTTGGTCTCGTTTGCTCTTCTCCATGGCCAGGTAGGCAGTGCGACATTCCTGCAGCTCTGGTGAGGGGATCAAGCCGGCCGTGCCACTAGGATCCTTTTTCGCCTGCCACCAGTTGTGGTCATCCTTTGATATGATCTATTGGGGTTGAGGGGAAATTAGTAATGTACTACATCTATATCCTTCTGTATTACTGAACTAAATCCCATCTATGTGAATATGAAATCAAATGCTATTATGGTTTTACAATAAAAACTCTTGTCATGTTTTCTAGTTTGATGATTTTGAAATGAAATATCTTCAATTTGCATTTGCTGGTACAGACCTGCAAGATGTCTCCCATTTTGAAGGAAATTCCTGCTTGTGCACATGGGATGAGGTCATCCTCCAGGGGATCATAGTCAAATTGTGCCCGAACGTATATCTGCTGGGAGAGAGGCTATTAGTGAGAGAAGTTGAAATGAAAATACAAAATGTCTGTACATGTCTACATTTTTGTGAATGTGTGTGTCTTTATATATATATATATATATATATATATGTATATATATATATAAAACCTATTCATCTTTCCCGCAGAATTTAGAGAATTAAAAAAATGTGTTACTCTGTGAAGTACCCAGTATGCAAAACCAAGAAAATCCAGATGAAAGAAAAAATAATGCTAATGTCAGAGTGCAGTACTGTTTGAATTGTTTGGGAGGAAGACATGACTAGGAGAAACAATGAATATAAATAAAAAGAAAATTATAAAAATTAAGTAATTTTCTGTCCCCTAAACTATCTCTGGTCAATCTAATCTAAAGGATTTGTAAAAGTTAGACAATGAGAGAGAGAGAGAGAGAGAGAGAGAGAGAGAGAGAGAGAGAGAGAGAGAGAGAGAGAGAGAGAGAGAGAGAGAGAGAGAGAGAGAGTATATATCGATGGCTGTGCCTAGGATCATATGATCATAATGTTCCATTAGCTTTACCTACAATTTTATAGAATGTGTACTATGAAGTATATTGTATCAGTAGTCCATTGCATAACAAGTACACATTATCACATCCACCACACTTATAAATGGCACACAGATCAGTACATGAGCTGTGTCCACACAGTGCACACCAGCACAACACTGCACCACACACTGGTGCGGCCACACAGCAACACCAAGCAGGGCAGGGTTGCAAAGTGCTGCAGGATAGGAGCTACACACACTTACTGACAGATCATTCCATGAATAGTAATATTAAGTATGTAAATATATAACATAAAATAATGCAATCAATATGTAAATAAATATTTGCATTTCTTTTTGAACATGTAATTCTGATTCATAACAATTGCAGTTGCAGAGTATAATGCTATGATAAAAAAAGAATACAATATATATATATATATATATATATATATATATATATATATATATATATATATATATATATATATATATATATATATATATATATATATATTACTGTGTTTTTTCCACATTTAACAGTATGTACAATAGATACGAAGAGCCAATACCATAATTTCTAATTGAAACAGAACATAATAGCAATGTGTTATAAAAGTGATAAACCAACATGCAAGAAAGAAGAGAGCATTCTGGTGCCATTCACATATAGCATTGGATGGAATCTGATAGGACTGAGATTCAAATATTACATCCAAGTCTGTATTTTTGTAACAATCTTTTATAATGTTTCAAAAAAACATTCCTCCCACTCAGAGTCTATCCAACAGTATCATGATGGTACCTCTACTTCTAATCTGCTACTGGTGCTCTAGAAGTAAGGGAAGAGTAAAATAAAAAGAAAAACTTGTACTGATTTAATAAAAACCTTTTTAACAACTCCACTGCGTAGAGACCAGTCCTGGTAAGATGTAAAAAAGAAAATGAAATATTTTTAGAATGAGATTAAATACAGCTTAGACAAATTACCCACTGCTTTGGTGCAGGTTCCTGAAAACTTGTGGAGAGCAAGAAAGGTTTGCTTAATGCAAGTATAAGATGGATTTAAGACATAAAAGTAACACTCCATACTAGCAGCTGCAAAGCTCATGTAATGCAGCTAAGAGAGCCAGAAACATCTTCAAGAGGAATACCACACTACAAAGGGTAGTGGTTAAGTGTAGGTCATCAGTCTTAACCACTCCTACATGTACTAATGTAAGAAATACACCACACATACTACAGACTCTATGTAGAAAATGAACATACGCAGGTGAATCATTGTACAAAGTAAAGTCAGTGTACTGAACACTGCTTTCAATTAGCCAATTTTCTTATTGAAATACTTGACATGATGACTGGATCAAATGTTGCCATCTTTTCAAAAATATATATAAAATGAACAATGCTATATTTTATTTGCATATAGTAAATTCTTTGGGTTACACTCTATGGATAGTAGCAGCTCCCCCATTCTTTTTTTACAATCTTCTGTTGTATCATTAAAGTAAAATACTTTTCATCCTTATATTTCTAAATTTGCGATTGTCTATTAAAACACTGATTAAAATTTCCTTTATCTGAAGACAATCAAGGTATCATATCAAGAAGTCTTTTCCAGTGCTATAATTGAAGGGCCAAGCTTTATGGAAAAACAGCTTCAAAACTTTTAAACTTATTAATCCTGTTTCAAATTTCTGTAAAGGAAAGGCTACACTCACAAACACATAGAGCTGTCCCTCTTACACCTCTCCAGCATCTTGTGACCTGCTCAGTTATGGCAACAGCAATCATTCTAGTCAATCAATATTTGAAATATTAGAGAAATCAGTATAGTAATGACATTTTGCTACAAAAGTTTATACAGTAAAGGAACTCATCTTTAAGGTGCATCAAAAGTGAAAAATGAGCTTCCCATCAAGCTTCACCCTTGTGTGATGATAGTTACACCCAGGAACACTGAATGACTATATGTGTACCTCCTGCTACTCACAATAACCTATTTAAGACATGTTCCAAGATGCACATTAGGCATTAAAAGTTTTCGAGGAAGAAAACTGTCTTAAGTTGTTCAGCTCACATGTTGCGAGGGATGGAAGAATCTATGTACTATAGTTTAAATCTGACACAAGAAAGGAGTCAGACAATGTCTAAAAATATATTAAAATCCTCATTATTTAGAATTAATGCATTGGAGTGAATACAAACACAAAAAAGTGAGGGGATGGTGGCATGATAATGAGAATATGAAAAACAGAAACAAAACTATAAGATTGAATTAGGTATTGAGATATGATGTCTTGAGGAACAGATGTGATATAACATATGGAACAATTCAATAATAGTGTATATAACTGATGGCTGATTGAAGTGAGCAAGTAGTGCTGTGAGGGTTTTGTGCAATGGCGTGTGAGAGTTGTACACCGAAGAGTGAAATGGATGGTTGTGTGACTCTGAAGCTCCAAGATAATGTTGATGAAAAGAAAGAGACTTATTATATATACTCAGGTGCATCCACCTTGAAAGAGCTTAGAGCTCATACAGTCCAATAAACAAGTTAGACTAAGATATTTCATATAGACACTGTCCAAGAAAGTTGTTACTGGTGAAATCCTACACAACCTGAGAGGAGTCTGAATTCAAAGCAGCCAGATGACACTGATTCACTGATGGCAAAAAAAAAGTATTTGTTGAGCAGATTCATACAAGTTGTATCTTAAAGTGAATCCATCAAGCTCATGCAGGAGCAATAATTTTTCTTTCAATATCTATTTCCAGAGTTAAGAAAGCACTTCATTACACATGTACATTTCTAGTAATTGTAAGTTATTCTTTTGAGTTACTTTCATGGTTGACTTTTGAAATATTGAGCTGATATGAGTATTATTGACCATGATCAATTACCAGTACAGCACCATTTTCAATAAGAATCAATAATATACATACATTACATTGTAAATGCTTAAAAAATTATCAAAATAGCATCAGCCACTGTGCTGCTTTGTGCATGTGATAAAAATGAATTGAAATGAATAAAGGAAAATATAATGAAGGGAGTATAATGTGAAAAGAAGATTATCAGTAAAATGGATAAACCGTGTGATAAATGTTGTGGGAAGAAAGATGACATGACAGGCCAATGTTGAGACTCAAGCTGTGATTATTCTTTGAGGAATGACCATGGAGGTTGAGATGTTAGGCAAATAGGTTAACCATCTAAAACTATACATACATACATATATGTCTACAATACTGTCACTGCATTGTGTTGGATATTGAAAAAAAAAAGAAAAAAAAAAAGAAAACAGGACGCACACACACACACACACACACACACACACACACACACACACACACACACACACACACACACACACACACTCATATCCATTTTAGTCCTCCAATGATATCTGAAAGATTTCAGTAAGTCTAAAACAAAGAACAAGTAAGTGTGAAAACAAAAGGAAAACCTAGCAATGATCAAGAAAAACTGGCTCCATGCTTTTAAATATCTGTGAAATTCCAAATAATACAAATTGAATGATTAAGATAGTGCTAAAATCTTAATGAACATTCTGTAGTCTTCTGTGTAACAATATGTAAGATGAAAACCCTGAAGTAGAAGCATTGAATAATAAAATATCCATGCAAAAGCACAAGTATGGTTTGTACATTAGCAAAGATTCAAAAGATTTTCTGTAAGGCAAAATTACAGTTCTCTTTACAGAGATGCCTGTAAACCTGCTGCCTGCATTACAGTTCTTGAAAAAAAGCCTGCTTCATTCAAAATAATTCTCAGAAAAGAATAAGCAAAAAAATTTTCTTGTCATTAAATCAACTGTCTATATATGTATAAACTTTTTACTAAAGTATTCAGAACAATATTTAATTGAAATTGATATAAAGAGCAGGCAGGATTTTGGAACAATTAGTAAACAACTGACCACATCCATGCCATTGACAAAGTTGTGTAAAAATAACAAATACATTAAATTGTTAGAGCTGTTTCATAAAGCCTTCCACTGAGTGAAGACTTCAATAATCATAATAATGATGCCATTCATGAAGCTGGATAGGGGAAACATAAGACCACATTAAGTCATTAAGAAAGTATCAAAAAGGAAAGCCATCACTTAAAATAGCACTTTCTCTCATTAACTGTTCAGTACAGAATTTGAGGACTTTTATAAAGGGTTGCTATGAACATGGTAGGAATGAAGGTAAATGGACAATACTCAAAAAAGACTTCAAACAAATCTACAAGTGAGCAATGACAAATTAATTTATGAATACACAATGACAGATAACAAATCTAAAGATGAATATGAAGAAAGCAAAGGTGATGTTCATCTACTATAAAAGATATTTAAATTAGAATGGAGAATTGAACTATAGTTGCAATATATATATTAAAACCTGAAATGTTTTGAAAGCCTCAAAGAGAGCAATGGAGAAAATAATGCTTGGAATAACATACAAAAATAAGAAGGGAACATCATGGATAAGAAAGCATACCTTCATCACAACTAAAAGAAAGAGTGGATATAGGTAAGATATATAATTTGCTGAACTGATTATAATTACAATTAGAATAAATTGGCACCCTGGGAATGGTACAAAAAGGGTACAGTAGAAAGACAATGAGATGAAGGGGCAAGTACTGGTGTGAATGTACAGCCGACAGAGGCATGGAGATGGCTGGTGTGGCCAGAGGAAACACTTGTCATTCACTACATTTGTATGTGTGTTTTAATTAATCATGATGTGAAAAATGTCAAAATTTATAAAGTTATATCAAGAAATATCTATTACTGAATTCTAAGAAATTTCTTTCAAATATATGTGAAACATTTTTCCGATTAAAAAAAAAATAGTATCAATACTGTATGTGAATACGCTTTCTGACTTGGAAATCCCTAAAGCTGAAATTGTCAGAAAACAAACTTTATGTGCGAGCCATACAAAAGTTTATTTCAAAATTAGAATAACTACTGTGTATACTTATGTATAGTAGGACTGAAGCCCTACATCAATACTTTCAAGACATATTTGTTTCTTTCCAAAGATAAGGATGAGAAGTCCTGAAAATGAAACAGAATCAAGATGATTGAAATAAAATTAATATTTTGTGTGTACACATGTAGCTATGAGAGAAGAGACAGCTTCATGCAATGATTCTCCTATAGAAGAAAATGAAATATTGTAATGGTCTGACTAATTTCTTGATCTTGAATCTATTCATGTGTAATTCTGAGTATGTGTTTAACCTAACATGTTCCTAGAGCCCAAGATGAAATGTTGAAAGTCACATTGATCCTTAGCAAGAATAAAACAGTTATCATTCACACTTAGTAATGTTATTCATGTCATTATAATAGGAATTCACTATTGGATACCTACATATGAGTTTTTAATATAAAAAAAAGAAAAGAAAAAAACAACCCTGTGTACAGGTATAGTAAATATTGTTGCCATGAGTTTTCTTCTGTATACCTAGTAACACTAATCAAGTGTTAAGATGAAGACTAGCATGTGAAATAAAGACTAGTATTTGATATCAATAAATCACTATCTTGTTGTTGACATCTGCCTGTGATGATGCAAGGTAGTATTGATTTATGCATGCAGTGCAAGGTATTACATGTGGACACAACTGCTGTTGAAATGTTCCTCAACAAGAGCCAGATCACATGAGTGCCAGGTACTTTGTCTTAACACTGGCTGGAGCATTTATGTTAATTAATGCCATGTGTTAATAATACTGGGATACAACAGTACACAGGTAGTCAGTCCCTAGAAAAGAAAACATGTTGATGTGTTGGGGAGAAGTTGCCGACATGCCTTTATTCCACCCCCCACCCCCCTACACACAGACTGATCCACACAGCGAGGACACCATCAATCAAGCTGGCAACTCATAGTTTCATATTTGTCATAAAAAGATGATGAAAGGCTCGAAATCTGATTATAATGAAAAGATTCCGCCAAATAATCAGAGGATTACACCATTACATGGGGTTTACAATGATTCATTATTAACTGTTGCATTGCTGAGGTGGTGAGGGAGGACTCAGCAACACAGACAACAGGAAGCAAGCGAGACACACAGCGTGAGGCAACAGGGAGACACAGCCATGCTGGGCCCGCCGCCTCCCCGCCTCCAAGGACTCGCCGCCACGGGCTAGTGCACCTGCAGGACGTCTGTCACTCGTGTTACATATGAGTGTTGGAATCTGTGTCTAACTCTTCAAGACTGGGAATGTGTCTTTCAATGAGGTGTGGTTTGCCTGACCCGCCATACCCCCGCCGTGCATCCTTGGAGACGCAGGGGCTGCGGCTCTACTCTACACAACATACTTACGAGAACTTGTTGCTTCTTCGTCCTGTAAAACTGAACAAAAAGGAAAACGTAATGCAATTAGACAAAACAGCAACAAAATATCTTTCAGCTCACGTCCAACCTTGTCGATATTGGGAAATAAATACGTAAAAAAATATTACTTTCATACAATTCAAACATACCACAAATCAAATAGTACATAAGGGCAACTTAAATTAAACTATGTACTTATTCTCTTCTCTTACTCATGCTTGCATTTCTGACAAAAAATACTACGTACATACAATTTTTCACAGGAATGAAATGGTTCCACTGTGTTACTCTGTAGTGCTTCAATGGACAAGGCACCACATCCCTCCTTTTAAAAAATAAGTCATGCAACCAGAGAGCAAATATCTACCAGGGGATGTTGATCTCAGCAATCCTTGACCTGGGTGAGGCTAAATCTAGTGGTTTGGTGCCCCTTTCCAACCCTTCCCACTCTTGACAGATGATAAGTAATACAAAAATATATGAAAATGTGTGAATGATGAGATGCAGCAACAATCATTCATTGTACACAAACTATGGAAGGTTTAGCATCCTTAACAGATGCTAATATTCATCGCAAAACATACATACACAAACAAACACGCTCCATTTGCCCAATCCATCTCCAAACTGTTTCTATATCCAATGATCAGTTTCTTAACATTTTCATCACTAGACACGCATAACCAGCTTCTCTTGCTATGTGATTCAACGTAAGAAGAAGGGAGGAATTAAACAGAAGATGGACACTGCTGTTCCCTGTTGTCACCCACTAACTAGCTACCTGGCCACTCTCCACCCACAATGCAAAACACTGCATCCTTAGCTTGCTTTTCTTGGATTACCATGATTACATAAGTATCACAACAAGGGTAACGCTGCATTAACATGACATGATACTATGATGAAATCTCAAAACTTTGTGGATGGAAAGGAATGGAACTAAGATGAGGGAATGGTGCAGTATTTATATTTTCCCTGGCAAGGAAGGATTTGGGGTGTGTGGTATGAGGAGTTCAAGCAAAAAGATAATTAGTAGATCCTCTTCTCATCTATACAAGATCAAATTCCATGTTACCCTTTTTTTTCCTTTCTTTCTATTTTAAGGGTCAGGTTAGGGGTCATCACAGAGGAGGTTTGTGATATGGAGAGACGAAGGTCATGTGACTCATGCATGGGTTTCTCATGCATGGAGGAGCAGCAGTGGAGTGAGGGAATGTCACTGCCATCTACTGCCACAAGGGATGTTGACATTTACTAAGAGGGAGGTGGGGTACACAATTCCTTTCCCACAGGTGCACTTGGCAGTTAGGCATGGTCTCAAGGGTGTCTCTCTCTCTCTCTCTCTCTCTCTCTCTCTCTCTCTCTCTCTCTCTCTCTCTCTCTCTCTCTCTCTCTCTCTCTCTCTCTCTCTCTCTCTCTCTCTCTCTCTCTCTCTCTCTCTATCTATCTATCTATTTTTCTCTCAAGCTGCATCTATTCATACTTCTGCACTCACAGTGGTCCTACATTGGTTAACATTCATTGATCTTTATGACTTTTCCACAACTTCAATTATTTGTAAAGTCTCCCTTTTTTGTTGCCCCTTTGTTTTGTCAGTGAGAGATGGGAAAATAGAAGAAAAGCAGCAGCAGCAGCAGCAGGAAAAATGAAACTACATGATGTAAAAGTATAACATCCCTCATACTATCTCCCTTTAGCTTACAGACATACACACACACACACACACACACACACACACCAAAATAACAATAGTAATAATAATAGTAAATAAGTAAATGAATAAATGAGGTAGAAAAAACGAACAGAATCTTCCTTTCTGTGGTGGCCTTAAGGAGATACAGTGAGGGAACCCGCAGATCCATGGAGTGACTGACCTACCGACTTGTGCATGTGAGCAAGCTGGATGTTTGGCAATGGGTCTCTTGGGGAGAGAGAGAGAGAGAGAGAGAGAGAGAGAGAGAGAGAGAGAGAGAGAGAGAGAGAGAGAGAGAGAGAGAGGAATAATTGTAATCTCTATATATTAAGGAAGATAACACACTGCAGCCACTACGATCCCTATGAGGCAGCTTAACTTGAGCCCCTCATGGGCAATGCACTGAATTGAAGTGCAGCAAAGCAAGGCAGGTGGAAATAAAACTAACAATGGAGGTATGGTGCGGGCGGTAAGCCGAGGCGAGGCAAAGCGAGAACGAGAACTCTTGAAAAATGCAACCAAGATGTTTATGAATACTTGTAAACTGAATAAAATTGGATTCAGTTACCAATGAATCACTATTCCCGAGGGCAGAGGGTGACTGCCGAGAGGACGATATACAGCATGGAATAATTTCTAGCTATACTATACATTTCTTATTTACATGCTGTATCTAGATGAATGGAGGCAAGGCGAGGGGTAAGAGAAATGCAAAAAAGAAAAGCAGCAAAACAGAACTTGTAATGCGATTATAATGAATTAAAATTTTTTACCTGTATATCAGAGAACAGGTGTTGGTTCTGGAAGTAACAAATGAAAATGTTAAATTTATTAATTTATTGTCAAATCCACTTACTTATTCGTTCATTCATTCATTCATTCATCATTTTATCTTTTCTAATTTTTAAAAGGTTATATGAATTAAGTGAAAGAAAACAGGCTTTCCTGCTTCTTCACAAATGCAGAAAGGTATATACAATAAGTCATCATGCAATCAGTTAATTCTTTCCATTGAGCTTTGCAAGTCTTCTTAGCAGTGTCTTCGCTTTGCCTCGACCTCAACACACACAAGGAATTCCTGCAAACCTGATCTGTGCCACTCTTGTTTCCATTAAACTTAGAAAACTAAATCAAGGTAAAATATTACTATCATTATTATTATTTTTATCATAACCACTAGTACTACTATTGATACTACTACTATACTACTACTATATCACTACAACTTCTGCCTGTTCCTTCCCACAACTACTACTACTACTACAACTACAACTACTACAACTACTACTACTTACATACAACTTATAACTACACTGTTTATAGAGTACGTACATCTATGATACTCTAAATGAATAAGTCATGTGCAGACAAACTGGACAAGAGGAAACACAGCATTTGTACACACACACACACACACACACACTAATCTGGAAGGGAGGACAGGGAGGACAGACAAGCACTACAACTGAGAGTATTTCTTGTCCCTCAGCCTCCAGCCAAACAACCCCATAACTAGTAATCTAATTTACTATCACCCACCGACTAACTACTATTCCAAGAGCTTACTATCATCTTACGAAAAATGTCAGTTACCCCCACAAATGATAATTCCAATGCCTACTGCCTTGCGTTTAATATTTACAGTGGCTTACTATGACCCAGTTTGTTATGCACTCCCACTGTAAACGATGTAACTGGTGATGATGTTAGCCCCTTCAATACAATGATGCATTTTCATATTCGTTCTGCTTCCTATTTGGCCATTTTATACAGCTTCAGAAATTCATGTGGGAATCAAAATAGTAAAGACTCTGGCCATGAACCTTCTGAGCTTTCCAAATGTCAATAAAATCATCTAATCATACCCCAAATTGAAGGTAAAAAAAATGTGTCCCAGTACTGAAGGGGTTAATGTGTTTGTTCACCTTCAAATCACCCTCCATTAACATTTACAGGCACACATAAGCATCCTCTGTCATCACCACCATCAGCAGACCAATGCATGAAATTACACCATCCTTCATAGCCTCCATTGCACCTCATTAATATATTTGTTCACTTTGGCATCACCTGTTGTTGGCACTGACATTCATAATACAGATGGGAACAGCAGCATAGCACCTGGCTGCCGCACACAGGTAGGTAATGAGGGAGTATCCAACTTGTCGCATGTGGCACTCAAGCACAGTAATTAGCTGATCAGGTGGAATGTCACAGGTACTGGAATGTGTTCTGATATCTTCCCCCCTTTCAATTTCTCTTTTCTTCTCTTTTTTTTGTCTTTTAGTTTCCTCTTCTATTTTTTTTCTATCTTCTCTTCTTTGTACTTTCTTTATTCACTTCACTTATCTTTATTTTGTCTAGTTAGTGTCCTTAATTTTTCCTCCATTTTCTTTTTTATCCTACTCAGTTTTTCTCTTTTCCTTGACTCCCATTTTCTTTCTATATCCTATTCTCTCTTTCATGATATCCATTTTTCTTCCATCTGTCCATTTTCTTCTTTCATTAACCTCATGATAATTCTGTAGTATATACCTATCCTTCTGTTCTATTCCAGCTCTCATTATTCATTTATTTATTTTTTATTACACACCTCCCTCCCTCTTTAATCAGCCTCCATCTCTCTTTTATGCTCATTATTCATTTCACTATTCCTCTCCCTTCCCTTCCACCAGCATTCATCTCTCTCTTCCACATATCTCCTAGTTTTCCTTTCATTTATTTTCTACTTCATCATTCCAGTTTCCATATCTCCTGTTCCATCCCTTCTTTTCCACCCACTCCCTCTGACTAACATAATTACTTTCCCAGCTTCCTAATGCCTATATCTCGTGTTTCTCCAGCATCCGTTTTCTCTTCCTTTTCTTCAAGTGGTACATTTCGTCTTCCCTTTCACAACCTGGCATAGTATTTTGTCTAATCCTCTTGTTCTTTCCCCCTTAATCCTCTCTTCCTTCCCTATCTGTCTAATACCCTCGCAGTTCTTTTGTTTTCTTGGCCTCCTGTATCATCTCTGGCTTTCGTTTCCTTTTCTTCAACCTATATGTTTTTCCGTCTCCTCTCTCTCGCTTTCTATCATTTCACTTTTACTATCTTCATCACTACGTATTTTCATATTTGGTGACTCAATAAACATTGCCGGGCATCTATCTGTACAATAGAGAGGTCTACCCTTCACACCATCACTCGAGTCCCTTCACCTATCTCGTATATGTGTGTCTGTGTGTATGTGTAGCGATTATGAACGGGGAATACACGCGCTTTTCAACCTTACTAATATGGCCTTAACTTCTCTCTTTCCTAGCCTCACTAACTTTCCCATCTATAACACTTCGTCCTCCCCTCCTCCTCCTCCTCCTCTCCCCAGCACCCCTTCTGTCCTCCCTCCCCCGCCTCCTCCTCCCAGCAATCCCTCACTCCGGCCGTAACCCCTAATCCGCATTTAGTGCTTTGATAATGTCCTATTTGTAGTCATTGCGCTCGAAATCACTGTCATCATTGCTTTTCTGATGCGATTAATCAACTGAGTATACCGTGAATAGCAAATGCAGAGAAAAATTGATACGAGTCTCTCTCTCTCTCTCTCTCTCTCTCTCTCTCTCTCTCTCTCTCTCTCTCTCTCTCTCTCTCTCTCTCTCTCTCTCTCTCTCTCTCTCGTTAGTTCTCTTAATTTGTATCCATTTTCCCAAATATGGAGGGTGGAATTAGATGTACACGAGTTTATAATAAAATTTCATAACTGCAAATCTGTGTCGTTTCCGAGAGATTGAGGTTTGCCTTCCATTGTGTGACGGGATGATCTATGTGTGTGTGTGTGTGTGTGTGTGTGTGTGTGTGTGTGTGTGTGTGTGTACGGTTTCCTTTTGTTTTGTATTGTTAGTTTGAATTTCTTTGTGTTGATCTGTTTATTATTTACCTCTTTTTATAGGCTTTCTTTGTTTGTGTCTATGAATACATATATTTTTTTTACTTTTTTTACCTGTATAAATGTGTATATGTTAATCTATATCAAAATCTGTTTATGTATGTATGTATGTATGTATGTATGTTTGCATGTATGTATGTTTGCAGGTATATATGTGTACAGCCTCAACATACTCCTCTCCTTTTTTTATCCCTCTCTGTATGCATGCCAACCATCTGTTAATTAGCTCACCAATCCATGAGAGTAAGCTGGTAATAATTGCATTTGGTAAACCTTAAGCATTATGTAAGCTGCTCATTTCACCAAGTAACTGCTGCAATGATCTTATCTACATGGCTCCCCCCCCCCCCTCTCTCTCTCTCTCTCTCTCTCTCTCTCTCTCTGATCGTAATAGTCATGTGAGTAGATTGAGTGGTATGGCGTTGACTGATCAGTGTCATTGAGAGTTAAATGGTGTGTGTATGACTGTGTATGTGTGTGTGGGGGGGTGAGGGGGTGATGATGGGGGGGTCAGGGTGAGTGGTGTGGTGGTTGAGGGTGGGGGTGGCTGCGTAGTGCGGTAGTGTATGGGGGGGTAAATTATGTGGTAAGGGGTGTGTGGTGTAGTAAGGAGTAAATACTGTGGTTGAGGCGTAGTGTGGTTGAGGGGTGTTGTGGTGGGGCTGTCTGTCTGTGTGGTGGAGATTCAAGGCTAGGTAAGATGAACGCCTTCCACCAATGACAGCTGGGTAACTTATTGCCAGTGGGACAAAAAAAATATTAATCCGAGTGCCATAATTCTCGTTTCATATTTCCGTCCGAAACAAATTGGACATCTACGTGGTATTCAACGCTTTTTATCATCCTGTCTGAAGGTTCGAATTCCACAAAGTTGGTGATATGAGATAGAAAAAAAAAGAGTTGGTATATGTATATTTTTACTGTTCACCTTCTCTAACCTTGAAAAAAAGGCACACTATTTTAATAACGAAGAATAATGCAAAGTTATATCAGCATATTTCTTGATATTGTTATCTTCAATTTACATACATGAAACTCTTATGTATAAACAGCTAAGACAAGAAAATATATTCATGAAAAAGTCTAGAGGAAAAAACATATACGTTAATGAAAAAAAAAAAAAATGGTTAAGGGAAAATAATAACAAAGATAAGTCTATGGGAATAAATCTGGATGGAAAAAAAGAAAAAAAAAGATGCATGTCTGTATGGGAGAAGGCAAAAAAGTGTAGTGCTGTGTGTGTTGTCATTCAGTGTTGCCGTTACACACACACACACACACACACACACACACACACACACACACACACACACACACACACACACACACACACACACACACCTTCATCTACACGAGTTATATGCAGTTAGCCTTTGCACTTTTAGCGGCTTTCATGTTAGTATTTGGAACACTAAAAAAAAGACAAAAAAACAAGAGAGAAAAAAGAAACCCACGCATTTAACCCGAGAAAAAAAATAATGTGAAACAAATTCCAATACTTTTAATCTACCAAATTATATAAGAGTAGTCATCAAGTTACTCAGTTCATCAACGAAACAAAGAACACCAAGGATAGAATGACGGGAGATTTGAGATGGAAGTGATATATAAAGTGCGTGAAGCATAGCCGTTGATCAACAAAGAAAAAATAAACTGCAATAAAAAAACAACGTAAAAAATAAGTAATAATGGAAGTAATATAGAAGCCCTCATAACATTTAGGTCAATAGGAGGCGGAGAATGAAAAAAAAGGACGATTGGTAAAACACACAAACACACACACACGGTAACTCAACGCCACCACGACTCGCTACACCCACTCCGCCTTGCCTCACTTGCTTTCCTCCCCCTGCGCTATTTTTATGCTATTTATTACGCTCGCCTTCACTGCCGCGTGTAATATGCACAGATGAGACGAAACGCGAGGGGGAAGAGAGAGAGAGAGGGAGAGGGAGAGGGGAAATATTATAAGGGGGAAATGGTCGTGTTAGAGGCTCAGTTTGGAATATTAACGTGGGTGTGAATGTGTAATAACAGTGGGAATGTTTATATATACACGTGTCCGTCTGCTGAACACCATCTGACGGGAAGAGAAGTTTGGATTGTTGTAACCCTTTTTTGATTGTTGACTGTTGGTATTACGTGTTGTTGTTATTATTATTATTATTATCATTATTGTTTTTGTTACTGCCACCGTCATTAAAGTGTCATTACCACCATTAACGTGCTTATTTAGACTGAAAGACATTATCCCCTCAAGTTATAATAAATTGATTCGTATACTTTCTCCTCACACACTCGCATATATCACGGAATTTTACCCACTGATAGTCTCGTTAAGATAATTTGACAGCTGGACTCATTCTATCTATTTCACGTCTGCTATTGCCAGGCCTGATCCGGAAGGTCAATATTAATCCCTTCAGTACCGGGACACATTTTCATATTTATTCTGCTTAATATTTGTCGATTTTATACAGCTTCAGAAACTCATCTGAGGGTCAAAATAGAGCAGATTCTGGCTATTAATCTTCTGACCCACATACACCTTTCCTAATGTCAGTAAAATCGTCAAATCACACCCAAAACTTATGGCAGAAACGTGTCCCAGTACTGAAGGGGTTAAGAGCATCTAAGACAGACTTAATCCTTATCCAAAGTTAAGAAGGTAGAAGCTTAGAAATTAGTGGCAGATCAGTAAATATTGTACCCTAATGAATAATCACTTTCCCATGAATAGAATCAAATATTATGAGTTAAATATGACAACACTTTCACGCCAGAGTTTAATCAGATCAGTGCCCTCCGGCGAACCAATCATAATACATAATCCAATACTGTCCATAGAGGATCTAATGCTGGACGTGATGGATAAGTTTTAATCATGTTATACTCCTTTTCAAAGTGGAGGTGCGTCTGGTGCGTCACTGGCTTGGCTTTGGGGGATGGGGGGGGGATCTGGCTTCGCTAATGGGGTCATGTTTTAGCGGCAATCCCTCCAGCCAGGCCGCCCCTTCATGCAGTGATTAGCAAGTCTCGTTACGGCCGTGTTTGGTCACCCGCTCATCCGCTCTTAATAACACTGATATACTGATAATAATAATGTCAGATGGGTGCTGCTGAAAACAATATTAAATTAATGAATATATAATGATAATGATGATGATGATAGTTGTAGTAGTAGTAGTAGTAGTAGTGGTAGTGGTGGTGGTGGTGGTGGTGGTAGTGGTAGTGGTGGTAATAGTAGTAGAAGTAGTAGTAGTAGTAGTAGTAGTAGTAGTAGTAGTAGTAGTAGTAGTAGTAGTAGTAGTAGTATGTAGTAGAGGTGGTGGGGGTATTAGTATCAGTAGCGGCAGAGTCGATGGTGGTGGTATTATCATTATTATTATTATTATTATTATTATTTTTATTATCATCATCATCATCATCATTAACCAAAACAATAAGTTACAGAACCATTAGAATATCATCATCATCATCAACTGCAACAACAACAACAACAACAACAAAGCCTACTCTGGAATAATAATCACCTTCTCTTGTTTGCTCTAATAATATCCATCATGCGTATCCAGCTCCTTTATTTGATGAATTCCATAAAGCAATACTCACATTAATGACATTGTTAATAAGATAATCCTTACTCCAATAAAAGCAGCAGCAACAACAACAATTATTTATATGTTTGCCAGATAAATACCGGTTTTTCGTTATTGTTTGATTTTAGTAATAATAAACTGTTATTTATAGAATATTATTCATAATGTGGAAGATTAATTTTAAAGTTTGTATGATAATAATGCTGATGTTGAAGATGCTAATAATAATAATAATAATAATAATAATAATAATAATAATAATAATAATAATAATAATAATAATAATAATAATAGTAATAATAATAATAATAATAATAATAATAATAATAATAATAATAATAATAATAATAATAATAATAATAATAATCTATCATTACTAGTGCAACTACAACAACTATTACTAGAACTACTGATCACTACTAATACTACCTACAGCAAATTTACAACTACTGGTATCACAACCACCACTACTATCGTCACCACCACCACCACCATCACTACTACTACTACTACTACTACTACTACTACTACTACTACTACAACCACTAACACCACTAACCCCCCTCCTCCCACACAATAACAAGTCTAAAGCACCCACTATACAATCCTACAAACAATACTCCTCACTTAACATTTCAATGAACGGGGTGCCGAGGGCCAGCCATTGATCGAGGCGCGGCTGTCACTATGGAAACATTAATTAACTAATCTACAAGAACAGAGTAATGTGATCCCGTTGGAGCGGCGTAGCGAGGGAGGGGGAGGGGGCGGAGTGGCAGGTACCTATGGCCGGGATGTGTTGCTTTATCCGTCTATTTGTTTCCTGGAAAGGCGGGACTAGCGAGGGAGATTTATGGCGCGCTAAAGACAGGTGAAAGAGAGAACGAGAAAATAAAAGTAAATGCAAAGGAGCAGAGAGAAAGAATAGGGAATGTGAATGATGATTTAGAGAAAAGTTAATTGGGGGGGTTTATGAAAGAGAAAGGGTGCAACGAAAGGGTGTGAGAGAAAGAAAGGAAAGGAAAAAGAGAAGGATTGAAAATTTGAAGAAATGAACTGAAGATGATGAAAGGGAGATGAGAGAGAGAGAGAGAGAGAGAGAGAGAGAGAGAGAGAGAGAGAGAGAGAGAGAGAGAGAGAGAGAGAGAGAGAGAGAGAGATGCAAACCTTTGAATACCTGACCGCAACAAAGCCACTTTTAGCCTGGAAATATTGAGAATAACATGTAATGGAGTCTTCACAACCTTTATCTGCTTCCTAATTGTTCAAGTGATACTGAACAATACGTTACTGGGAAAATAAAGCTGCTCTCTTCCCTTCTGTTCTTGTATATTTGTAACACTTTTTATACAACACATCTCATTTGCCTATACGGACAATTTCAATACCATTTACAATAACGAAACTCAGCGATGGACTTTGAAAACCAATGAATAATGTTATGTTTACGCAAAAAAATGTAATCTCTTCAATTCTCCCCGTGCTTTTGTGAAACTTGTAATATAACGCATCTCATTAGCACGCATCATTAACTTCACTATCATTTAGAAACACGAAATTCACAGACTTCGCGACACCAGTGTTCGGGGCAAGAGGGTGGTGGGGGGGGGGGGAATGTGGTGCATGTGTTGGTGGGTCCACACTAACCATTTGGCTACTACAACCTTAATGATGATCGTCCCACACCCACGCGCCAAACAAACGCCTGTATTGTTGGTATTGTTACACTGGTGGTGATGGTGGCGGCAGTGGTGGTGATGGTGGCGGTAGTGATGGTGATGGTGATGGTGACGGTAATGGTGGAGATGGTGGTGTGTTTGCTATTGTTCCTCTCGTCTGGCACGTCATTCAGTGGTTACGTAAGCCAATCCTCCCGACAGAAGCTTCCCTTGATCACTTCTCACCACTGCACGGCCACAATGAGACGCAGACCAGCCAGTATTCAGCATCAGAAACGCTTTGCTCTCTCACCACGATAGTTTCAAATACCACAGAAATCATTTGGTGGGTTATCAAGACAATTTCTCCTATCTGTCAATGGAATCGTAAAACTACCCTTAAAATGTCGTGTGGTTTCCATTAGAGGATTCTGAATGTACTGAAGGTGTGGGCAGAAGTGTTTCAAATTATGCCACGCGATGTGATGGGCGGCGTGTGTCTGGGAAGGCCGTGCGCTGAGGCAATGGTTCTATCCCAAGGACGTCTCCTGTACTCTCTTTCTTCACCTTCATGACGCTTTCGTTGAATAATAATGGATTGCACGAGTGTGTACTTTGGGAATAATAATAACAATAATAATAATAATAATAATAATAATAATAATAATAATAATAATAATAATAATAATAATAATAATGATAAACAATAACAAAATTAAGAAAAAGAAATCGAAGTGAAAAACGCTTTTATATCTACGTAAAATGAAATATTCCGTTGTAAATCAAACAAAATTTACAAGAAAAAACAAGAAAATGTACATTGCAAGAAAAAAAAAACACAATAGGATTAAAAAAAGACATCTACAATAAAAAACTAGAAAGAAAATGAACCGCAATGACAAAAGAACACAAGAACAATTAAAAAGCATGAAGAAAATCAACATTTGTCTAACAACATTCTCTCTCTCTCTCTCTCTCTCTCTCTCTCTCTCTCTCTCTCTCTCTCTCTCTCTCTCTCTCTCTCTCTGGTGGTGGTGACAAACTGTTCCTCACTCTTCACCAGTATGAGGGACACGTCTTCGACACCCTCCCGTCACTCCCTGGAAAATGACAATACCACTCCCGCAATGACCGCTTCCCGCCACTCACTCCGCCTCCTCTGTGAAATGTCTACTAACTTTACTGACATTATCTCATCTGATCGGCAATTTAATTAAAGCTCGTGCAGCACCGGACAGCTAAACATTGCGCCCATAACCAATAAACGTGCAAATGAAAACATAATGGAATAAACGCCCCAAAACTTGTTATTGGAATAAAAGCAAATTTTTGTATCCTTTTTTTCTTTCTCTCTTTATCGAGGTAGGAATAAAGAAAAAAAGAAAAAGTGAGGATGAAAAAGTAAAGTGTGTACATTGATGAGAGAGGAAGAGGGGAGGAAGGGAGGGAGGAGGAGAGGTGAAAGGGAGGGGAATGTGAAATGTCAGTGAAAATGAGAGGATGCTATGGGGAATAAAGGAGAGGAGACGGAGGGGAATGATACAACAAGGAAGTATACAAGTGGGAAATTATTTTGGAAACAGCAGTGGTGGCGGTGGTAAAAGTAGTAGTAGTAGTAGTAGTAGTAGTAGTAGTAGTAGTAGTAGTAGTAGTAGTAGTAGTAGTAGTAGTAGTAGTAGTAGTAAAATAGTAGTAGTAGTAGTAATAGGTAATAGCACCATCATTAAATGTAGAAGTAATGGTCTCTCTCTCTCTCTCTCTCTCTCTCTCTCTCTCTCTCTCTCTCTCTCTCTCTCTCTCTCTCTCTCTCTCTCTCTCTCTCTCTCTCTCTCTCTCTCTGTCTCTCTCTCTCTCTGACAGTAACTGAAATGAGTGCCAGGTGTTCTATTAAGGTGACAGATGGAGAGAGAGAGAGAGAGAGAGAGAGAGAGAGAGAGAGAGAGAGAGAGAGAGAGAGAGAGAGAGAGAGAGAGAGAGAGAGAGAGAGAGATCTTTGCCCCGGGGTAGAGTGACGAGTGGAGTGTCACAGAAACTTTTACATTCATATTTTTTAATCTATTTACCTATGTGGATGG
>CM035177.1:9459619-9462119 GCA_020233015.1 Callinectes sapidus | reverse complement strand
TTCTCTGCACCTGCCGCCTCCCTCCCTCCCCTATCCTTCTTCTCCGGACTAGCTCTCCCCTCTCCCCCACCCCTCCCGTCCACCAAAAGAAGAAGAAAAAAAAGAAAGAAAACCCGCTTTGTGGCGGAAAATATCGCTAGAAAAATGAAACTTTGCTGTGCATCAAAACAACGCTCAATTCGAACTGCAATCTTTTGTTTTCATCTCCACATTTCGGCCTTTAACGGAATGTGATCCAATAACACTCCCCCTCCCTGCCCCCCCACAAAAAAAAAGAGAGAGAAAACAGTAGGAAGGGGGTAAAAATACAAACTTGGAATCAATAACAAATAAAAAACAAAAAAAGAAGTCAGGGAAAGATTCAAAGTAAGGCAATGAAATAACAAACTCACTTCTGATGCATCACGGCGAAAATAAACCATATGTACATAACCAACCACACACACACACACACACACACACACACACACACACGTACAGTTCAGCCCACTAAAACCACTCAAACGCAGCCAACTTCACAGACAAGCCGCGCCCGCCCCGTCCAATAAACATCAGTCCATCAGACCAAACAGCCCAGGCACGGCGCGGCAAAACTCTCAATAAAACTGACGGCGAACACGACTCCCGGCTTTTGTTTTTTGGTTGGCGCCGCGACTTTTTGTTGTACTGCTCTTGTTAGGACACACACACACACAATATGCCACGACTTGTGTTCTGGTTGTTAAAATGGAGCAGGAACAGTGAAAGAGAACCCCACGTGAGCTAATTGAGTCTTGTGGAGCCTTGAAGCACTTAACTAATCAATAAAAAGAGAAAAATGGTTGTTACAGTATTTTGTCTGCGTAAACATGATAAAAGTAACGTAACGCAGCCTTGTGGAACCTTGGGCCATTAACCTAACCAACAGAAACAGAACGAAAAACGAAAAAAAGACCAATTCCAGTATATACATCTTTTTCCGCCTCAAAACGAGAATAACGAAATACAAATAACCGAGGCTCCGACTGACGAAAGGAACACACACACACACACACACGCACATACGTACACGCACACGCACACACTAGACTAACTCAGCAAATATCAAACCTTCAAGCAGCAAAATAACCCACCCCAATACGTCCAGATTCTGAAACCCTCCGTTCTTTCACCACGACTACTTTCAAAGGCCACAGAGATTACAAGTCGGGTTTCTGAGAGTGTTTCTCCCGCCAATTATACAGTAACCTTGCTCATTTGTCATTAGAAAAAATAATAACACCCTTGAAAGCTTGTGACATTTAAACAGGAGCCTTTGTGAAATAGTGGAGGTGGAACAGCAGTGAAGTGTTTCTGAATATAGACGTAAATCCCGCACGCTGGGAACGCACTACACTAAGAGGACCAGGGCCGAGGACTTAGGATTTGGGGAGTTGTCTTCTTCACGGGGTTCTTGCGGGGGTGTTGCTTGGGGAATCTAGGTTACTTTGGGTGAGGGGAAGGGTAGAAGGGTGTTAGGCAAACGTAAGTTGGCGGTACGTACCTCACAGGGCGGCGGTGCACTGCGGTACGACGGGACAATCTTGAAGGTGACGGACCCACGGGCCTCCCTCTGCAACGGGGAAGAGAGAGAAAAAAAACTGCTGTCAGATGAGGCTGATCACACTGCTGGGACGCACTCACTCTGCCATACACACACACACACACACACACACACACACACACCCAAACACCTGTGGCATGTATACAGTTAAAGACATAAGAAATATCCAACTTCTCTCTCTCTCTCTCTCTCTCTCTCTCTCTCTCTCTCTCTCTCTCTCTCTCTCTCGTGTCCCATGGGTGGCCGAGGAGCCTCCCAGCAGGGCGCGGCACAGCTCCGGCCAGCCAAGTCCCAGCCCCGCCCCGCCCCGCCCCGCCCCGCAGCAACATGCACCAACCAGAAGATTGAAAACGTGAGAAAGTCGACTTGATGTAAAAGGTGATAAAAGATGACAGAAAAAGAGAAAAAAAGGTGGCGACGGGTGAAGCGAAATATGTGATAAATAGGAGTAATAAATAATGGTAATAACAATAGCTATAACAATCATCAATATAAATACCACTTCGAGATTAGAATAATACCAAAAAATATAATTAACCATACTGTGATACACACACACATACAGTATACACTGGCTGCAATGAAAGGAAGCTATGAGTTATATATCAAAAAATACACCTTTTGGGGGAGAAGGGAGATGATACACAGACATTCATGTGTATATAAGGCAATAATACTTCCAACCAACAGACAACTACTATACAGCATACGTACCCAGGCCTGGCCAGACCACATACCACCCTTACGTGCTCCGGGGCTGGGGTGGAGAGGCTGGCGGGGGGGAGAGGGAGAGGGAGAGAGAAGGACGACAGGTCACGGGGAAGAGAGGGAGGGGGGGAGGGGAGTTCCTTAGGGTATTTAAATGCAAGGAGGCTGAGGTAGATGGTAGGTTAGACAATTAGTAATGTTAAGAAAGAA
>CM035177.1:9396902-9409402 GCA_020233015.1 Callinectes sapidus | reverse complement strand
TTTATTCTCTACAAAAGTTTTTGAAGATGTTAAAATTTGCCAAATAATGAGCAAATGTATAGAATATGCATCCTTGTACTGAAGGGGCTAAGTAGCAACTAACTGACTGACCGATACAAAGCAATACTGAGATAACAGGACTTTTGATCTCCGTAAAGGAAATAAGCTTATGAAACTCACCACCTTCATTTTCCCTTTCACCTCTTCACTCATCCATGGAATGTGATTGGATAAAGCAACTGAAGAATACTCAATGAAAAATAATCAGCTTGGGGAACAAAGACAAACGATTCAGAACATACAATGCAAACACACACGAGAGAGAGAGAGAGAGAGAGAGAGAGAGAGAGAGAGAGAGAGAGAGAGAGAGAGAGAGAGAGAGAGAGAGAGAGAGAGAGAGAATATAGCATCTGAAATAGGATCAGACCAAGTGAAAGACAGGCAGGCAACCGTATTCCCCCCCCCCCCCTCCTCCAGGGAGCAATGCTGGGCAGGGAGGGAGGGAGATACACACAGCTGCCGCACAACTGATCCGGTACATTATTCACCGCCGCATATTTCCTTCCTCCCTACTCCCGTGGCCTGAAATTTCGTTACCTGCCGTCCCTTTCCATTAAATCTTCCCTGCCTTCGTGAAACCTGTCTCTGTGTTGTAAGGGGTCCGAGTGTCCCGGTACTGTTAACCCCTTTTGGTACTCTGACGCATTTTCATAGTTTCCTTACTATTTGTCGATTTTTTTTCAGCTTCAGAGACTCTTGTGGGGATTGAAATAGTAAGACTCCGGTCATTAATATGAGCACCCTTCCTAATGTCAATGAAATTATCTAATCACACCCAAAACTCAAGGTAAAAATGTGTCCCAGTACTGAAAGGATTAGATACCTTCAGATCTCATGCGGTACTGTTTGCTAAGGCTGCCAAGATAAATAGTCCGGCTCGCGCAGGTATTGCATGTGTCTCATAGATGTTGAGGGGTTTTGTGGAAGGACAATTATAATCCATAAAATTACTCCCAAAAGTCTCCCAGAGCCCACTCAATTAATCATGTGTGTGTGTGTGTGTGTGTGTGTGTGTGTGTGTGTGTGGTTCACCCTGTGGACTAATGGTACTTTATTTCTATGAAGTTTAGATGTGGTTAATTTGGTGTGTCTCACTTTACATGATCATTCGAGTGCTGTGTTGTGATGCTTTTCATGTGTCGTGTCATCGTGAGTCCATCTTAGGAGGTTCATGGACAGATTAAAGGACTTTGACAATACGTTAGTGATGTTTTGATGTTACTAAGTAGTGGTACGTTTGCTGCCATGCATCAGCCAGGGTAGATATGCCTGTGAGCAGATCCACGGTGTCACAAATAATACCTCATGTTTGCAACTCATATTATTGCAGGACATGCGTGCAGTGCAACCTGAGTGGAAGCAGCATGTTTTGTATTTCTCGTTTTGTCGCCATTAGGAAAATTGTGTATAAGTCTTCCAGTTCTTCTTCAGCCACACATCTCAATTATAGACGCATTGTGGAAGTTTTGCCTTAACTTCAACTTCTTCCTATCATTCCCGCACTTCTGCAGATCTTCATTAGCTTCACTTTCACCACAAACCCTTCAAAACGCAAGCTTCCTTGAACTATTGACTTAACTCTGATGTTTGCTCCTGTATAGATTTTCTGCTGGTTAACCCTCAGTGCTGTCGCTCGTAAAGCCAGCGGTGTACTGCAACAGGAGGGTGGAGGGCGGGAAAGTGGGCAGAGGGAGAGGGGTACTGAGGGGAAGGGTATGGGACTCGTGTTTACATGAGAAACATTGTAATCGACTAGAGCTGCAGCAATCCTATTCGTCCTCCTGTCTGATTGTACACTGTTGGGCGGAGGGAGGCACCGACACCGCACCGCGCCCTCCGTCCCTCTACAGAGTGGAAATAACCCCCGCCCCGTCAGCAAGTAACGAGGGATTTGCCTGTTGCACCAGCCAGGGCCTGCATGCGAGGGGGGCGTTCAGTCTGGGATCACACTGTTGCGCCGATGTAATTAAGATGAAATAATAAGCATTGTGGGGGAAAATGTTGCTGCCCCACCACTTATTAAAGGGAGTCGAGCTGAGCCCAGAGAACGAGCCCAGACCTTACGACTTCCTGACACTGAGGTGGAATCCCGCTCCTCTGCAGGTAATTAATAGGCGACGACGAGTTGATTGTATCTTGCGGCGAAGGGAACTGCGTGGTGGCGTGGCCATTGGAGGGGGCCGGGCTGGAGCAGGGGGAGGGGGGGGGCAGAGGTTGGCGGGCCTCACCTGTTGGAGGAAGGGCGCGTGATTGTGCGGGTGTGAGTGAGTCAGGCACTGAGCAACACCCAACAAAGGCTTGTGTTGCGTTGCTATTGATTTGGTGAGGAAGTAGGTGAGACTGAGAAGTTTTTAAAGCCCACTGACCTGACAGAGAGAGAGAGAGAGAGAGAGAGAGAGAGAGAGAGAGAGAGAGAGAGAGAGAGAGAGAGAGAGAGAGAGAGAGAGAGAGAGAGAGAGAGAGAGAGAGAGAGAGAGAGAGAGAGAGAGGGCAGAATATGTACAAACTGAATCCAGACAGTAGTGAAAGAAAAGGAAGCACAACAGTCGTGACAGCAGCCTGGATTAACATTAGCCATTTCAATCCTCCGTCACAGAAAGGGAATTATACCCACGAGAAAATTGCCTCAAGTTAACTGTTCATAATTATAACTTTTAAGAACTCATACCAACTCGCCCAGAACAAGACTTGGGGGCTTTTCTTGGAGGCATTACTTGACCTGCTCATTACAAGTCATTTGGTTCAGTGCATGCGCTTCTAACAAGGAGATAAGACTAATTTGGCGGTGGTGTACGCACGCAACTTGGATAAAGCAGACAGTCTAGCACCAGGGCAAGCACGGGGCTGACATGACGTGGCGCGGCGGAGGGCGTGGCGGCGGTGGCGGCGGCGGCGGCACTTTGAGGGGGAAGTGCAGGACGAGAGGCGCCTGTGATCGTCAGTGGTGGCAATTTCCCAAGATATCTGCCGACAGAGGGAGCTTGCATGGCGTGGTGTGGCGTGGCAGGGCAGGGCAGTGCGGTTGTGTTCACTTCCTGAATTATGCGTGGTGAAGTAAGGCTCCCTGGAACACCCACAGCCAGTCGTAACGAACGGCTTCCAGGAGGTGGCAGTGACGTGAAGGCAGGGAGGAAGGTAGACCACGGGGATTCCTTGGCAATTGATGTATTCTAAGTTTCACCATGCTTTGTGTTCTTACAGTTGTTTTTAAGTCTTATCATCCTCCCTTTTCATAGAAGCGAGCTGGCGAGTTGCTATGATGTAATGCGAGGAAATGTGGATGGAATACATGCAGTGTTGTGTTGTAGTGCAGGTCAGACGCGCTGCATTTATAACAGCTATCGGCGAGCTCACAAAGACCAGATTAACAATGAACTGCAAGCTTCAAGAGGACAAGAGGATTAAAATAAAAAGCAAAATAATACTGAACAGAGATGAGTTGCAATAAAGAACTTTAATCCTCTCCACTGTATCCCTGAATCTCTTTATCATTTGAACATGCAAATGACGCATTAAAAGTGAACCTCTTGCCAGTGAGTCCCGCTCCACCGCGCCTCAAAAGTAACCCTACGTAAGGAGCATTAATTAAACGAGGAAATTACCTTGTGTGTGTGTGGCTGGCGGAGGGGCGGGACGCGGGTGACTCTTCGTGCGTTGTAGCGACCTGCAGGCGCCAACTCAGGGTCATTATCTCTGTAAAAGCTGAAGCGGCGGCAATTGCGTGACCTGTAATGGCGCGGCTCGGGGCTACATGGAGTTGTTCATTTATTTAAACCTTAATGCAAAGGAAGCACTTGGTACACACTCGCTCAGCCACATCCAGCCCCGGGACTTTAACTATTGGATGTGTGTTGATAAGGATTTTTGATGCTTAATCAAAATCACCAGATTAAATAAAACTCCTTAGGAAATATTTCATGCACTGATGCATCCAATCTATGCAGACAGCTTTCAATAAGGGATTTCTTTCTTATTTATAGACCTTTGTGAAGCCTCAATTTTCCACTTCCTGCACTCGAAATGCATAAAAAGAAAATGATCCTTATAGGACTTGATATACTTGACAAATTTACCAAATCCTGGTAGCTTTTAACTCGTAAGTGTGTGTTTAGAGAACCACTATTTTCTAATCAATGTAGTGGAAAACTTTGTAACAACATTAGTAAAATACGATATCACAAAATTCTCCATAAAACTTGTTATGAAGTCACATCCAGTATAGGAAACATGAACTAACTGATTTGTATTTTTTAGATTATTTGATATTTCTTAGGGTATTCTATTTCTTTGTCAATAATGACTGCTGCGAGAAGATTGCCCTGCCCTGCCCTGCCCTGCCCTGCCCTGTCCTGTCCTACCCTAACATGCCCTGCCCTGCCTTAACATGTCCTGCCCTGCCTTTTCCTGCCGTGCCCTGCCCTGCTCTGACCTGCTCGCCCCACCCTACCTTACCCTACTCTCCCGCCTGCCTTTCCCTACTCTGCCGTTCTCTGCCCTGCCCTGTCTTCCCCTTCCCTGCCCTGCCCTTCCCTGTCCTGCCCTGCCCTGCTCTACCCTGCTCTGCCCTGCCCTGTTCTTCCTTTCCCCTCCCTGCCCCTCCCCTACCCTCCCCTACCCTGTCCTGCCCTGCCTTATCCTGTCTTCCATACTTAATCACGTGAGATGAGGCTCAGCTGAAGGACAAACTGGTCTGGTGCGCCTCCCTTGTTGTTGTCATCCAGCTGCCTTCCCTTGTCTGTTAAATCAAAGGCAAATAACAAGAAAATCCATGGTTTTACTGTTGGGTGAAATGTTTCTCTTACATATAAAACTTTAGTTCCCTTCCGTTCTTTTTCCCCGTCTGCCCTTGTTTATCCTTCTGTGTCCTTTTCCTTCTACCCTCTCCTCATCTCCTACCGCCCTTCTTTCATCCCTTCCTTCTTTCCTCCTTCCCTCCTCTTCTTCCCCTTCATCCATCAATGCATTCATTTATCTACCTACCCTCGTGTGTGTTCCCTTCTTCCCCACAGGCTCAGTTTTGTTAGGGTAATGGTGACGAGAGTTGTATTTTTTAAGCAACGGTGGACTCTGGGGCTTGGCGGATCGAAGCGGAGTGAAGGGGAGGGAAGTGGCGGGAGACATGGAGAGAGGCGAGGGACGCAGAGATGTGGAAAGTGACATCCAGTGTGGCGGAGGATTTCTGTCTTTTTGTTTTACTGACGCAAATAGATTCAGGGCTACTGCGGGAAACGAAAGTGGGAAAAAATTGTTTAAAAATCATGAAATAAACAAGGAATTATTTTAGAGGTTTTGAAGTCTTTTTTGGTGGGTAAATATGTGCTTAGGTGCGAAAAAAAAGCTTCTTTTTTTATGGAAAACGTTGACCCCATATTGTAAAATGCTTCCCTCTTTCACTACCACCATTATGTAGAGCTACAGAGAGGATTAGCCACATTATCAAGCGTGTTTATCTTGTTTATCTAGTAGAAATTTTGTTTATATGTCAGTAGAATCATTAAAAAACACTCTTTAAAACCCATGCAATTTTAACTAGATCCTTTGGTTCAGAGATGATAAGTTACATTTTCAAGCATGTTCTTGTTTAGCGTGCAAAAATTTTGTTAGCCTGTTAGGTTAATCATAAAAAAACACTCTTAGAAACCTATGCAATTTCGACTAGATATGATTAACCACATTTTCAAGCATGTTCATCCCGTTTACCGTGTCGAAGTTTGGTTAATCTTTCAGTTTAATCATAAAAACATCTTTTGAAATCAGTGCAGTTTCAAGTATAGCCTTTTGAATGTAGTGGCGGTGCGGCGTGGTTAGGTTTGTTCTAAGGTGGTGGGGACGGAAAGAAGGAAGGAAGGATTGGGAAGAGATGAGACTACGGTAATCAAATCTTGATGTTTCCCTCTGGGGTTCTTTTGAGCGAGACTCGGGTGCACTCGCCTTATTTATGCACGAATTCGTATTTTGACTTCATTTTCTTCATCGTCTTCCCTCGAACATGACTTTCCGGTTCTTTTTATGTTTCGTGACACTGAAGTTCAAATTTCTTATTTTCCTTGTTGTGATTTTGCTTCCTCCTCCTTCGTCCTTTTCGTTCCTCCTCCTCCTCCTCCTCCTCCTCCTCCTCCTCCTCCTCCTCTGGCGTCATCTTCAACCGGACGTACTCCTGGTTGGTTCTGACTACGCCCCTTCAAACTTGCCCCCACAAAGTTTGATTAGCGTCGAAGACATGGCGTAATCAAAACTTATAATACGTTGAGGGTGACACAGACCGGTCCCCCCCCCACCCAACCCCGCCCTTTAAGCCGAGGACAGTTCATATTTATCTGTGTTCAGTAAGGATAAGAAACAGGAGGAAGAACCCGAGTAAATGAAAGGAAGGAGAGAGGAACAGGGAAGTGAAGAGCGTGGTGCGACGTGGGGAAGGAGTGGAATTCTGGGAAAAAGAAGGAAGGGAACAAGAGATGCATGAGTGGAGAAGAATGGAAGAGACTTGAGAGGGAAAATAAATAAACCGATAGGGAAAACCCAATGGAGATTTAGTGGTGAACTGGGATAAGGATAGAGACTTTGCTTTGAAGTCTGAAAGAAGACAAATATGCGGCGGGAGGAAGAAGCAGAACAAAATGGGGGAAGGGAATAAAAGGAAGGAGGGAGGAGAGGAGAGGGGTAGAAAGAGACGGCTGGGTGAGGAAAGGCGACGAAGGGAAAGAGAAAAAGAGGAGCAGGACTCAACTTTAGCTTCATGGCGGTGATCTTACTACCTCGCCTGCCCCGCTCATGTTGCCTCGCTGAATAATTGAAGAGTGTGTACCCCCTCGGTGAGCAACTCCGGCGCCTCTCTGGAAAATTTCGTAGAGTGACTGCAGTGGTGAAGGAATGAGATCAGGCCGAGGACGTACCTGTAGTGGTTGGTGGTGCTGGTGGAATGGTACTTGTCTGGTGCTCCTCCTGCCCCTGTCATTTATTATTTTTTTTCTTCGTTAATGTCCATCTTGATATTTTTCTTTTCTTTTCACTGAGCTAGTCGATGTCATTGTGAATATTTCTCTTTTTTCTTCATTTTTTTTACAGTCTGGCATGTCGTGTGTGTGTGTGTGTGTGTGTGTGTGTGTGTGTGTGTGTGTGTGTGTGTGTGTGTGTGTGTGTGTGTGAGCGTTCTATTGACTCTTGTAGGAGTAGCACTGGCAAAGAGCAACCAAAGCAATAAAAGAAAGACCCACCGGAGTGCTGGGAGTCGAAAGAGTTAATCAAAACCAGAGAATAAATGTATTAAAGTAACAGTTTGAGGTTGATTTATGACTATAAATAAATCATTATACAACAATACCCTTCCTTCCCTGGCAGAATCGAAAAGAAACTATGAAAATAAACCAAAATTCGTAGAAAAAAATGGCAAAGATTACTAAAAACAAAATAAAGAATATAATGACATTAAGTTTGTAGTCACTGTGAAGAGACTGATGGAGGAAAGAAGGCAGAAAGGAAGGGAGGGGAGTTAGGGACTGTTGGTGACCAGCGTGCATGGGATGGCGGTGTTCCTGTACCAGCTCCACAAAGCTCCTGCATGTATTTACGGGACAGTTACGGTGGCGGGGGGATAGACACTGTTGGAAGCCTGTGTGTGTGTGTGTGTGTGTGTGTGTGTGTGTGTGTGTGTGTGTGTGTGTGCTTGTTCTTTTATCAGCCCCGCTGCCAGTGTCCTATTCCCTTCGCCCAGTGCTGGTGGCCGCGGATCAAGGCGGTGGACGCAATTCGAAATGTAAATACGACCACCAGACGATACATCAGATCGGGATTGTGTCGCGGTGTTTACTAGGAGGAGGAGGAGGGCGGCTGGGGGGAACCAAGTCACCTGCACCTCTCCTCCTCCTCCTCCTCCTCCTCCTCCTCCTCCTCCTCCTCCTCCTCCTCCTCCTCCTTCTTGGCCTTGTCTTGACAACTGCATTGTTCTCCTCTGGGGCGGGGCGGGGGTGGGGGGAGGGCGGTAGGTCGGTCGATCGTCTAAGATCAAGGGAAATATCGTCATTGGCTCATTCCGCGGCATCACAGACAGGCGAGTCTCTCCGCCACAGGGAAAGACACCCGCTGGGATTCTCGTTATTACTGGGTACACTCCTCACTGTGCGTTAAGGAATCCAGCCTTACTCAGAACCTGTTTTCTTGTTTATGGACGTTTCCTGGCCTTCCTGCCGTCGAGTGTTTAATATTCACAAATTAATTCATAGTCAGGTGCGCATTACGCTAATCATGCTCATCAGAGCCTCATAGAAAACGGTTACCCCATCACAAAGCATTATCGACTATACACATATATGCACATATTTTACGGATATATATAAAGGTATCTTATTTAATGTTTAACATATATTTTAAATCAAAGCGTCCAGTAATGGCATTATTAGATATGAAAAAAATAAATTAACTAACTTTGATTAATATGATTCAGTCTTGCAAGTTTATTTATTCTACTATGATGTAAAATGTAATGAAGCATTCGCCCTTCTCTACAATGGTCCTTTTTTACGTCACCGGCAGCCCAGTAATTGGGAGGTGCAGGTGAATACTGTTTTATTGGCGGGAGCAGGACGGAGTGGCGGGTGTAGGTGGGCGTGCGCTGAAACTCCAAAATGGCAAAGGCCGCTCTTTCTGTGTGTGTGTGTGTGTGTGTGTGTGTGTATGTATGTTGGGGGAGGGGGGCGTGCGTTGATTTAGCGTGGGTACAGAGACTTTTGAAGGGCAGCCGTCAGTGTGGGATGAATGCTGAGAGGAGGGAGGGGGGAGCACGTGCATAGCGGCGACAGGGCTGGTGTGGCTGAGAAACGTAGATGTGGTGGACTGACTGACGCTTGTTGGGGGTGTGGGAGGAGTGATGATGGGTGGCGGGTGGCGGGGGAGAGGGGGAGGTATAGGACTGCTCTTGTTTCACCGCCAAACCCTTACATGGAGTCAGCACGTTTTGGTCCTCTCAATATTTCACCGAGCCAATTTTAAACGTTGCTCTCGTTATATGAATTCTTTTTTTGTTATTATTAATTCTCGATCGGCCTTGGTTCCGCGTCCCATTTATATGAAGTGATGACAACTATTCCCGTTTTCGTGCGAGCGGGGCGAGGCAGGAGGGGTGACTGCTGCTGCATTTATCCAGCGCCATTCATTATTCATTCGTTGCACTTCTCTTTCCTCTTGCCATTTAAGCCTCAACTGTTGAAAAAAAATGTATGCCTTCAATCATTCTTTTTGGGGGGGACATTCATTGACTTCACCTTCTGTGTTTTGGTATTTAGATTGAAACTAAAAAAAGAAAAATGGAAGTTGACTTGGTACTGTGGAGACATGTGCATTTTAGGGGGGGATGGGGGGGTATCCGATGGGTCTTTTAGCGCATGGGTTTGAATCTGGCCACGATGCAAGGGTAGGATTGGGCTTCCACTCGGGGTAACGGTTCCCAAACGAAGGGGGCTTTCTTATAGGAGAATCTTCATTTGATGGTCTCCTTTAACCAATAAATTTCTGTATAAAAGCCCACATTGTATGAATAAAAAAAAATCAACACACACAGCCTTTCATTGTTTTTAGTGAGGCCTGGTTTTCCTGAATAAATCACCTGCGTTGCACCACAGTTTGCCGCCCTGAACCATGACAGACACGTGAAATGCACCATCGTAAGGTATAATTAATGATGTTTGCAAGCCACTGCCTCTATCCATACACGCAGCCATTCATCCACCCACCACTGCATCACGCCAACGCCACCCAGACCCATTACTCACCTGTTCAGCCCACCAGGTGTAACTCACTCCTGTAGACTGAAACGCTATGCTCTCTCACATTTTCAAGGGCACAGAGACAATTAGCTTTATTTTCAACATATTTTTTCTTTTAATTAACCAGAAACTTTGCCAATCCCTCAGCAGAACACTAAATATACCCGTAACCCCTTCCGTACTGTGATAGGAAATACCACGAATAGGTTTAACGACCTTTTGCAGCTTCCCTATTTTTCGTAGGTTCTTATGTTTTTATTCATTGTCATATTTATTCTAGGTATTAAATGCCTATTTTATACAGCTTCAGAAACTTATGTAGGGATTAATAAAAAGTACAGGCTTTGGCCATGACTCTTTTGACCCTCATGCACCCTTCCTAATATCAACAAAATCGTCTAATCATGCGAAAAACTTATGGTAGAAATGTGCCCAGGTGTTGAAGGGGTTAAAAACACGAGTATATTCATCTAGAGCCTTTGGAAAGCAGTGATGGCGAGAGAGTAAAGCGTTTCAGAATTCAGGCCTCGATAAATCCTCTCTATATCCCACAATTCCACAACGTGCTCCCTTCTACAAGTTAAGGAGGATCATCTCCCACTGTGGCATAAGGAAGAGACAGGTTGGTGTGGCTAGTCTGGGTGCTGGTGACGCAGGAATGACAAGAGAAGTTTTGTTGAGATCTAGTTTGTTATTCTTCTGTCTGTCTTTCGCTTTAACTCTAGAAATTTGACATATTGGTGTTGTCTTCTTTAATCAGCAAGGGGTGTGTGTGTGGGGGGGGGGTGTATGTGGGTGAACTAATGCAATTGTTGGAAGTAGGTAATCTCTTATTTTTGTATATTATTTTAATGGCAAATGGAAAAGTAAGATAAACGTAATTATGTTGTAAAAGGCCGTATATAGCGCCCAAAAGTCGGCAGTAGTTTCCCGCGTCAAGAACAGACTCTACACCTCAGCCGTTCATAGAAAACCAGGCTGCCCAAAACAGAGAAAACGTGTCTTCCGTGTTTCAGGACAAACCTTAGGAAACCCGACGCCACTTTTTACTTCCCCTCACCGCACACTTTTCCTCAAGAACGCCCTAACACAACATGCACATTTCACGCGCATTAAACCCATCAACACACGAAAACCACCATCCTCAATCAAGCAATAACCCTCAGGAAGAAAATAGAGAAACTGAACATGTACATGCAAAACAACTCAAGTGTAAAATATTATAGAACGAAAAAAACACTTTGAACGCTTGATTAAGTTAAGATACTAATGAGATGAGTCAATAGAGATATCATAGACTAACAGCGGTGACTTGAGTGGATGAGCAGCACGTCAGCTGGTGGACGTTGGCAGCTTAAGAGCTCTATTGATCCCAAGCTATTTTTAGAATGTAGGGTGGGGTTGATGTGAGGGCCACGGCAGATGAGTGTATTTCTAGATACTGAAGGTCTCCACGGCGTGAGGAGGTGAGGGGCGGCCAGGGCTTCCCACCGCCTCCACCTCCACTTCCACCTCATCCTCCACTACCCTACTACTGCTTGAGATGGAGAGAGAGGGGAGAAGGAAGTGAAAGAAAAGGTGAAGAAGAGAAGGAAAGGAAAAGAAATATAGAGTGATGACCCACTACTCTCTCTCTCTCTCTCTCTCTCTCTCTCTCTCTCTCTCTCTCTCTCTCTCTCTCTCTCTCTCTCTCTCTCTCTCTCTCTCTCTCTCTCCCCGTGCTGCAAAATAACTACTATCCTACACTAAGTATTCGTTGTCAAATTAGCAGGTAGAATCGAGTCCAAGAATCCGTGTTAACTAAAATTCTTAATTATGTAACTTTTTCTTAGACAAAATTCTATTCTTAAAATCCATCTTAACCTCACGAAATCAGTGCTGTACTATAGCCACTTTCTCATCAATACATTTGACCACTAGAAATTCGTCAATGAAAAGTGACATACTGAAGAGTCTCCCTTAATATGAGCGTTGTGTTTGTATGTTGCATTAAGTTTTGTATTAATGGGAAATTTTACTTGACTTTGCCATGTAAAAATAAAAAAATGAAATAAATGTAGATATGACGTTTTTCTATTTCATTTTCATGTACCATTTTATGTTGTTTGTTGGGTGGATGTAAAAGATTCAGTTTGTTGAGTTAACAAATATATGCACTTACTGGCAAAAAAAAAAAAAAAATAATAATAATGAACATCATCACTTCAAAAGTTAATGAAAATACAAAGGTATTTTTTCCCTCTTTAAGTGGTCTTTTACGTTGTATATCTTTTAATCATTTGGAAAATAAAACATTAATCTATTTATCCAGTATACATACACAATAAAAAAGAAGATAAGAAAAATAATAACGGCTCTTTTTCTACCATCCACTCAAATAACAGCAGCAGTAATAATAATAATAACAACAACAACAATAATAATAATAATAATAATAATAATAATAATAATAATAATAATAATAATAATAATAATAATAAGGGGAGGGGGCCGTACCCCACCGGGGCGCCCTCACCAGCAGGATATTGTCTTTGCTTCTGGACTGTTTATTTGGATCAATAGTCATATTTACGGCCTTTCATGGGTACTGTGGCGTGTTTGGAGTGATTTGCGTGCGTGTGTATGGTGGAGGTAGCTGTGGTGGGCGGTATTGGGGGAGTAAATAAGGGGTCATTTTTGGGC
>CM035177.1:9374660-9384660 GCA_020233015.1 Callinectes sapidus | reverse complement strand
GACACAGGATAGCAGTGAAACAAGTCCGAGCTCAGGCTGTCCCTCCCGCCAAGATAGATTGATTCCACGTGAACGCAGATCCACACAAAGTTAAATTAAAGATGTGTCGTTGCGAAGTCTGATTCCAACTCGCTCGCTGGCTCGCTCGCTCGGGAAATTTAGAGTTAAATAGTTTTAGATCCTGTACGATTTGTGTTTGACGGCGTGCTGGTGTGTGTGTGCTTGTTTTGTGGATCTGAGAGATGTTTGTCTTGATTTTGGTTGCTTCTCTTTCGTTGGTTTAGTTAGATACATGTGTTTGCGTTCATAATCATATTTATTTATTCTTTTGATTACTAAGAAAGGAGTTATTCATAGATTTGAGTATTTAGGCATTTGGTTACTTATTTACCCATATATGTACTTAGCAACCTGCCTATCTATCTATCTATCTATCTATCTATCTATCTATCTATCTATCTATCGATCTATCTATCTATCTATCTATCAGTCTATCTGTTTACCTGCTTATGTTTCGAGGTATGTATACATCTATCTAATTATCATTCTATCTATCAGTCCCTATTTTTTGTTTACCGTGAAAAGTTTAGGTTTTTATTCTCTTCGTTATAAATATTTAATGATTTTTTTTACTAATGAGGAAGTTTCCAGAATAATATTTTTACCATTCTTTTTTTTATCTTTCACATATTGGAGTATTCAGGCGTGTATTTGTTTTTCCAGATATAGGGGAAATGTAATAATATAATAGGAGTATATTATATGAAAAAAGTTTTAATTAATGCAACACACATACACACACACACACACTCTCTCTCTCTCTCTCTCTCTCTCTCTCTCTCTCTCTCTCTCTCTCTCTCTCTCTCTCTCTCTCTCATTATACATACACACTCTTTGAATATAAAATAAATCATTCACGAAAGAATACAGACCTCCATTTCCATACTAAAACATATTTACAAAACAAATATTCAAAAACTCTACACATAATACGCAGGAAAACGAGTAAATAAGAGAGAGAGAGAGAGAGAGAGAGAGAGAGAGAGAGAGAGAGAGAGAGAGAGAGAGAGAGAGAGAGAGAGAGAGAGAGAGAGAGAGTGTGTGTGTGTGTGTGTGTGTGTGTGTGTGTGTGTATGTACCAATGCAATAATAATACCTAACCACTAACATGTCTACTCATGCCTCGTTTCGCCTTGGAATGTTGTGATTTGGGTGTTTGATAAAGAAATTCCACAGAAACGCGATGGCGAAGGTAAAGAACGATACTTTGAGGCAGAAGTGTGTAAAAGAATGAAGAGATAAGCTTCCTACTTGACTGCTTTGTTGAAATGCGTATTCTCGTCAATTTCCCGCTCAGCCAAGTACTTATTTTGAATTTCGAAAGCTTGTATGATATTTCTTTAATCGAATGTGAATTGGTTTAACTCTCTCTCTCTCTCTCTCTCTCTCTCTCGCTGTTTTTTTTTTGTTTGTTTTTGTGTGTGTATCGTTAGTTTTAATTTTTTCGGTGATGTGACACTTATGGAGATTAATGAAAGTGATAATATGTATAAAGTGAAACGTATACTGGATAATGTTGTTCGCGTAGAGACAAATGTAAGAATTGAGTGGTGGGAAAAACACAAATTGAGGCAGAGTATTTTATTATTCCCTGCCTCAACTTGTGTTTTCTTACCATTCAATTCTCAATAATAATAGTAAAAAAATCGTGTATGTATATGTAGAATGATATGTATACGTGTATTCAATGGACAAGGACAGTGTAGCGAACTGATTAATGAACTGACTTCTTTGTATAAGCATATAAGTAAGTGTATTAAATATGATGTAATTATGATAATGTTTAACTGTCATGTTTGTTTAATTTGTTTGTTATATTCCAGGGATTGCCACGTTCTCTTGTAGCTTCCGTCATTTTCTTATGTTTTTATTTTTCCGTGCAATCATTTATTTATTTATTTATTTTTTTTTTTTTGCTCTCTACACATCTCATTTGTTTATTTATTTATTTATTTATTTTACTTATTTATTCGTCCCGGAATGATACGTGAGCGCGCGCGTATACACACACACACACACACACACACACACACACACACACACACACACACACACACACACACACATTCCCAAGAGACATTTTCCAATTCAGCTTTTCAATTATTTCCGGTAATGGAAGTGAAATTAGATTACCTCTGTCCACCTGTTTACTCTTAAGTGTTGCAGGGGGTGGTATACAACGTGAGTAAATATTAATTAAGTCACTATTTCATTGGCCTCGTCCTCTTTGATTGGATGAGCACGAGACAGTGTGCCGAGTGTTAACTGATTAATAATTATGGTTTTATCAGTCGGTAGTAAATATAGGAGTGGTTATGTGATGAATGATAGAATTCTTGTACTTATGAAGCCATGGTGTGTGTGTGTGTGTGTGTGTGTGTGTGTGTGTGTGTGTGTGTGTGTCCCGTTAATACGTTTATAGTTAGTAACACACAAAAAAAGTACAAATGAATGACGGTGAAAATATCAATAAAAAAAGGAATGTAAAAAAAGGATGAGACAAAGAAATACGGAAATTAATGAAAGAAGGGAGGAAAAAAATAGATTATCCGAGTAAGGAAGAAAGACAAAAAGAGAGAAGATAAGGTTTGTGTTCATGTGTGTGCAGGGAATAGTTTCTTATTGTTTCTGTCCACCTGATGCCCTCCCTCAGGTCCTGGTCGTGTTTCTAAGCCAGGACTCAGGTGGTGGCAGTGTCAGGAAGGATATCTCCTCTGTGTACTGCGAGGGGAGGAGGTCTCTACATTTTCTGTTTGGGTGATGTGGCTGATCTTATCTCCAGGGATGGATAAGCTACGTGACCCCTTCAGTACTGGGATGCATTTTCACCTTTATTTTTCAGTACGATTATTTGATTTTTTTTTTTTTTTTTTTTTTTTTTTTTTTTTACAATAGGAAAGCTCTGTGGAGGTTAGAAGATTAATGGCCAGTCTTCACTATTCTAATCCCCACATAAGATTCTGAAGCAGTATGGAATCGCCAAATAGTAGAATATATATATATATATAAATGCGTCATAGTACTGAAGGGTATTAACTTGCCAGTGAGTTATTCTACTGCAGGAGACTTTCAAGATACACTCGTGGTAGTTACAGTAAGCTCTTCTTTGTTCTCTGCTTTCAGGTACTTACTTTTTTGTGTGAGAGGCAAAAGCTGGCCAAGGGCAAAAGAAAAACAATGAAAAAAAAGCCCACTAATTTGCCAGTCCTGTTAAAGATTAAAAGTCACCCTAAAGACAGGGACAAATGTTTTGAAGCCTCCCTCTCAAATAAAGTCAAGTCAAGTCTGCTGTCAAAAGTTATCATGCGTCAGGTCATCCATCACCCATGCACGAACAACATACTCTAAACGGTTTAACACTGATGCCTCCCGTTCAGCTAAATTATATTTGGTGGGACACATTCGAGGCCTTCAATCACAGTAGTGGCAAGAATGGAAGGTGATTGGCGTCACTCCTCTTTCCCTTTGACACTATTCCGTGATGAATGTGATTGTCTCTTATTGCGAGTCTCCTTTCATTCTCCTGAGGCGACACATACTCTGCTGTATCCTGAGTGTTTGCTGTCCTTCAAACCAGAAAGGAACATTGAGTCTTGTTAAGCAGTTTGTACAGTGAGGCACCGCGCTTGTTTTGCTTTTAATAATGAGGAAATTTTTATTTTTATATGCACAATAGAGAAAGACCTTGATAAATAAAATGGGCAAAATTTTTGTTTGTTTGTTTTTATAACGAGAGCGTTGTTTCAATTTGAATACCGGAAGAGTTTTTTTTATCTGTACAATGAGGCAAACTGTTTTCTTTCAAATACTGGTACGTTTTTTAATTTGCATAATGAATTATTTGTACTTTGCTTTGTATGATTTTTTTTTTCTCACGAAGTCAAGATAAAAGCATCGGTGAGATGAAAAGCAAAGTTATCGTTACTAATGAATGCTATCATGCTGTAGTAAGAAGAGGTGGAAACACTACAATTATGCTAAAGGTTTTCCTGTTACTTAATTATGTGATACGAAGTGTTGCCGCTGATGGACGGGGAATGAATGCAGTAGAGCGCTCATTACCTGATGGGTAGTGACGCCTGCTCGTCCTTCCTGCTGACTGACTGCTTGACAAGAATGATAGTGCTTCGCGCTCAGCGTCACGTCAGCTGCCCAAGCGTTACAAAAGAGAAATAATTATTGCTGTCATGCTAATATTCTACTGCATGTTATCATCTGCTCTCAGAGTGATTAACTCTCACAGCTCTGATGACTGAGATGAATTTGTACTCCTCTGTCAGTTCCACGAGCATCTCACACTGCTAAAAATAACGTCTGAGCCTCAGTTGGCAAAGCCCTCTCCTTCCCTTTATTTTCCATCTCTCTTATTTTCCTCAGCTTCTGCAATAATTCTTCATTTATTTCTTAGCTCCCTTTCGATTTTCAACCTTGATTTTCTTCACTTACATCTCCTCCCCCACTCATCCATCACTCCATTCATTCTTCCCTCCATCCTTCTCTTCCGTCTTTCCTTCCACCTTACCTAACTTCTCTTCCCTTTCCTCAATCCTTCCTTGTCTCCCTCTCTCTCTCTTCTTTCCTTATAGTGGTGTGCCATAACAGCCGGTCCATTACGGTACCGCTTCACAAAGGGTACTAAATCAGCCTTCGCTTTGATACGGTCCATTTGCACCATTATTTTTTGTCAGTGTTCCTAATGGTGTACCCTGGTTCGTCAGATGGGAGGGAAAGGTACTGTGTGTGTGTGTGTGTGTGTGTGTGTGTGTGTGTGTGTGTGTGTGTGTGTGTGCTTCGCAGTGGGGGGCGGTGGCGTGGTGAAGGTTGATGTACTCTTCTGTCTTGTGTTGGATTCACACATGATGATAATGCTGCTGCTGATGATGATGGTGCCAGAGAAGCGTGGCCGGGTGGTGTGGTGTGTGGTCGCAGGTGCTGTGTCTCTCTCAGCCTGGCACACACGTATCGCCACAGTGAGGAGGCAGTACAAAGTGTTAAGGTTCTTTATGCACAGAGCAGGTCAGAATATTTCACCCTTCTTCTATCTATACAATTTTATTTGCACTTTCTCTCTTCTCCTTTTTTAAATATTTTGCACATTTTCATAGCTCTTCGGGTTTTTCACTCAGTGGTACATAAGTATTCGTGCTTTTCACATGCTCATTTTTGCTTGTTATTCGCTCAAATTATAAATACCGTCATTTATAATTGTTTTATTTATTTATTTATTTATTTATTTTTTTTTATGTTCCATACGCCAGTGCTAAGTTTTTCCTCGAATTACTGTGCCTGGGAGCTTTATTTTTACCTAGGACTATTTTTGTTGTTTCTTTGACCTAATCGTTCTTGTTACTGAATTTCATTTTTTTTATCTTGCTTTCTTTCTTAATTACATAATTCCTCTCGCTGAAGTTTTTTTTTTTTTTTTTTGTGTGTGTGTGTGCGTTCTTGACAATATGCTTCCCACATCTCATTGAATAAGCAAGCGTCACATTTTCCAATCCCTCAATATTATGCTTACATCCCACTACTCCTGCGCCTCCTCGTGAACATCATGCATCACAGGTGGATTTATTCAAGATCAAACCAACCGTCACTTCCAATCACTCGAGTACCAATCTCCAAGAAATCTGTCTTCATTGCCTCACAGAACTAAATGCTTATTACAAATTCTCTGCTAAATAACCCCATCTTTCCACGAGTACCTTCTGGCATCCGCTGTTCCTGTATATCAGCACCAATGATCATCCATCATCTGTCATGGTCATCCATCATGGTCGTCCATCAGCTGTCTAGTCACGGGGAACAGCAGGAGACGCAAATTAATATTGTTCATCAGTTAAATACATTCACTTCATTCGGTTACAACACAAGAAATGAAGGGAAGAAGATGCTGCAACAAAATATCACATCTGTATGTGGCAGGTCCTGTAGCAAACAAATATACCGAGAGATTTCTACCTATTATCTATCCCCTGCCTATTGATTAAGCACACACACACACACACACACACACACACACACCTAAAAATACCCGAAAAAATCACTTCACAATGCTAGATATGGACAGCCAATATAACAGTACTACAGCACCACACACACACACACACACACACACACACACACACACACACACACACACACACATACACACACACACACACACACACACACACACACACACACACCTCTCGTCTCGTCGCTTATGAACAGATATTTTACACAGAAACTGATCAGAAGCCACGGGAAGAATGTGAGTCTTTCAGAGCAACGCGACGCCTTCCTTCCCTCTCTCCACGCCCTTGCATTCCTCCCGCTGCTGCTGAGAGAGAGAGAGAGAGAGAGAGAGAGAGAGAGAGAGAGAGAGAGAGAGAGAGAGAGACGACCTTTTATCCCATTATCTATGAAAGGAGTTAGAGTAAAAGTTATTTTCTTAATTCTTTTTATATGGCTCTTTATCATCTTCACACACACACACACACACACACACACACACACACACACACACACACACACACACACACTACCCCGCCGTTACTTCCTGGTCAACAAACACTAACCTGCGAGATCGCGTATAAACACCACCCTCCTGCCAGACCAAGCCATGTTTTTTGGCGTGTTTATTCTTGTTCGGCTCTCCACTACCTGGGTAATCGCCACCTATTCTTTTCTGGGTCAAGTTGGTTTACTTTTTTCTTCCTTTTTTTCTTCCTTTTTTCACTCTAAAATACAAGCGCTCCAACAACAGGTATCTTTGATTTGAAATTATTTACGTGTTGTATTTGGTTGAAGCTTCGACAATTTATTTTTTGTGCTAAGAAACGTCGACTATGTTTTATTGCACTTAAGAACGTCTAGAATATTTGCACTCACAAACGTTGACTCTCACAAACAGAGACTTTGGAAACAAGAGGTCTCTTTATTTTCTCTCTTTTGTAGTAGGCGTGATTATCGTGTCATAATCAGATCCTCCGTGTCTGAGCAAAGGAAGGAAAGAAGGAAGAAGGAGTAAAAGAAGACTGACACTCCTTCCAGGTAGATATTTGCCACATATAAAAAACTTTATCGTGAGATTTCCGTAAATGATCCACGTCCGTATTAACAATTAGAAAGGGAAGAAATTGATCATTGGGTGTTAGTTAACTGAGAATGAATTTTATTGTTATTGTCATTGTTTTTATTATAGTCATTGGTGTTAATATTGTTCCTACTCCTATTTGTATTATCATTATTTCTTTTATCATCTTTTTTTATGATGGTTATTATTTTACTATTTCTATCATCATTTCCATCACCATTACATAATATTTTCATGAAACAATCTCTGTGACTGGAATTTACAAGTTGAAAGGAAATAATCAATAAATATAAGATATATAGATAAATAGCTAAATAAATGCATAAATAAGGATGAGATGAATAATAAAAGATCAAGAACAAACAAATTACAATTATTACACTAGCAATGATAACGAATAAAGAGAAAATGATTAAGATTTTGTCACAGAGAGAGCCTATCAAGACGGAAGCAACAGAGGGTCGCGGTTCCCTCAGCCCACCCGGACACTCAGATTAAAGACCGGCGAGATAATTAATGAGCCAATCTTCCTCGACACGGATCAGTTAACAGAGCGGAGTGAATTAGAATGAGGTAACGAGCGAGAATTGCGAAGGATTGTGAAGGATTGCGAAGGATCTGAGTGTTCCTGCCTGTGGGTCGCATTAAGGTTGTCTCTATGCCAGTAAAATTATATTCTCTTCTTGCTAAATTTTCCAACTGAAGTTAGTCTAATTTTACAAACATAGCTAGCAGAATATAACCTAATAAAAATTACGTTAATGAAGCCGAATTAAATCCAATATAACTCAACCTAAGACAACCTAACTTATCTCATTCAATTTAACTAAGTCCAACTGAACGTAATCCAACCTAACCTAACCTAACCCAGCCCAATCCAATCCAACTTAACTTACAAATCAATCTTTTCACCAATTAATGAACAATAATTATATACGTTGATAACAATAATACATAAAAATTTAGTTAAAAAAAATATTTAAAGACTGCATTTCATTTCTGCTTTTCATATTTCATTTCACTTTCCATTTCTTCCTTTATCCGTTTTATCTCTTTATCCTCTCCCGGTGTTCCAGGATCGAGTTCCCCCCGTTCCGTGCTGCCATTGATTCCCGAGAGTATCATATGTGTGGGAAACATTGACTCTGATTTTTAATACATGCATTTGCCTTTGTTCCTGATACAGCTGAGGATGTCTGGCCGGTAATTGATGTTTGAAGCTCTGTGTGTGTGTGTGTGTGTGTGTGTGTGTGTGTGTGTGTGTGTGTGTGTGTGTGTGATGCATATTGTTGAATACATCCTTGTTTAATTTGTTGGTATTTTCTATTGTGACTGCAATTACGAGTTTCAGTTTGGTATTTGTTCTCGTGAAGCTCATAAAGTATGGTTGACTGAATCTCTCTCTCTCTCTCTCTCTCTCTCTCTCTCTCTCTCTCTCTCTCTCTCTCTCTCTCTCTCTCTCTCTCTCTCTCTCTCTCTCTCTCTCTCTCTCTCGTTTGCGTTTTCTTACTTCTTTCCAATCTTTCAGTTCGTCCCTTTTGTTTCTTTTTTCTTTTTTTTCTCCAGTCCTTTCTCTCTTATCGTCCTTGGTAAATTGTTCTCTTATTTCCTGGTTTTCCCTGTGTTATCTTTTCATCTCCATCTGGTTCCTTTTAGTCCCCAGTCCTCTTTCGTTCTTTCTGGGTTTTTTTTCGATTTTCTATTCTTTTTTGTCTTCGTCTTCTCTTTCTGTGATTACTTTCCTCCTCCACTTTCTTTTCTTTCTTTATATACTCCCGCCCGATATTTCTTTATTTATTTTTCCTCCTTTCTCCTTTTTCTCCGGCATAGTTTTGTTCCTTTCATAAATTTTCTTTTCTAACGTCACTTGTCCGACTTCAAATCATTCTTCATGTTTCCCTATTCCTTTTTCCTTCTTTTCCTCTTCTCTCTCTCCTCTCTCTCTCTCTCTCTCTCTCTCTCTCTCTCTCTCTCTCTCTCTCTCTCTCTCTCTCTCTCTCTCTCGTCCTAATTTCAAGTGGCTCTGCATCAAATCGAGTGCGCAATACATCTTTATTTGTTTTATTTAGTGACATTTCCATACGAGCCTCGGCGATATTAGAGATTTAAAGGTGACGTGATTAAATCGAGTGAGGGAACATTTTTCACGCAAGACAAGTGAGGGAGGAAGCATAGCGAAGGAGAGGGAAGGGGGATGTGATAAGGGTAGGAGAAGGGGTGGATGAGGGAAAGCCATGAAGGAAGTGGAATAGAGAGGATGAAGTAAGGAGGAAGGAGAACGAAGAAAGGTATAGAAACAGGGCAAGGATGAGGGACTGAAGGATAAGAAAAGAGTGGAAGTGAAAGGTAGGAAAAAGGTGACGAGAACGAAGGAGGAAATGTAAGAAAGAAGAAATGAGGAAGAAGGTAATATTCTTAGAAAAGGAGAAATGAAAGTAAGAGATAGAGAACAACAAAGAAGGGAGAAACAGAAAGAGGAAGGAAAGAAAAGTAAAGACAGATAAATAAAAAAAAGAAAGAATAAGCTGAAGAAAGAGGGAACAGGAAGGAGAAAATGGATGGAGGAAGGGAAGAAGGAGGTAAAAATTTCATAAGAAGGGGACGAAAAGAAGAAATAAAAAGATATACGGAAGAAAAGGGAAACGAAGGAAAAGAAATAATGAAAAAGACAAGGGGAGAAGAAAAACACGATAAGAAGAAAGGAACGAAAGAAGATAGAAGAAAGATAGAAGAAAACAATAACAAAGGTGAAATGAATAAAGAATACAAGTAAAGAAGTAAAGTAAAAAAGGTAAAAAAGATCACTGATAAAATTGACAGGGAAGAAGTAAAAGAAACAAAAGGAAATGGAACAATGAGGGAAGG
>CM035177.1:9372349-9374640 GCA_020233015.1 Callinectes sapidus | reverse complement strand
GAGAGAGAGAGAGAGAGACTATTTACACGTAAATGTCAGTGTTGTTGTCATGCTGTAGTTTTATGTCGGTGGATAAAAGGCATTGTATTGTAGTACATTTTTCGTTTTGTTTCTCCCTTTCTTTCTCTTTCACCTTTATGTTGTTTGCTTTGAGTTTGTAATGTCTTTCCTGTTTCAGCAAAGCAGGTTTCTCTCCAATGATGTCCATTAGCAAGTTTTTTTGAACACACACACACACACACACACACACACACACACACACACACACACACTACACTTGTTTTCCTCCACACACCACTAATCAACTTATACGTTCAAAACTGCAATGTTTCGATGACAATTGGCAGGAAATGACGAGCTTAACTTTGGTGCTCGTGGAATTTGTTGCTTAATCACAATAGGTAATGCGGAATGACTCACATGTTCACTACTGTCTTTTTTTCCGTCCTTTTTTTTTTACATGGAGTTGTTCTCTTTATTCTCTCACCTTTATTCTGTCCAGCTTCCTTATGCAAGAGTTACCATGGGCTCTCAATTATTCATCTCTTTCTCTCGTGAACTCTTGTGCTCCCTGGCTTTTTCTGTATTTCCACCTTCATATCACTTTTCAAGGTTTCAAGCAAATAATTTTTCGACCACCACGTTTGACTCTTCTGGAGAACCGAACTGAATGGGCTTTCCTCTCATTTTTTTTCTCTCTTAATTATCTTTGTTTCCCTTAACAAGTGCCCCTTCAACAATAGCAACAACAACAACAACAACAACATCAACAACAACAACAACAACAACAACAACAACAACAACAACAACAACAACAACAACAGCAACAGCAAAAATCAAAACAGAGAATCATTACTACCGTCATTGTAAATTTCAAAAGCATAGCACATAGTATGAATTTCCCTGAAGGCTTTGTGACTTTTCCAGCACGACACAGGGGGAAGTGTTCACGTGTCCGAAAAAAAAAACAGTATAACGATTCAGAGCAATGTACATTATTTGCCTTTGACCTTTTCTGTTTCCCGGAGCTTAGGGAGTCTGGAGTGCTGGCAACGAGGAATTTTGCTGTTATTGTGTTATTTTATTCCGGTATAAGTGTGAGGGTGAGTACTAATAGGATGGTAATTTTTTTTATGTTAAAGGGGGAGGCTGGCCCAAGACAAGAAAAATAATAAAGATAGAAAAAGATCACTAAATTGCTTGTTCTCTTAAAGTTCCAAAGAATTATGTAAAAACGTCTTGAAACCATCCTCTTAACTAAACTCAAATCAAAGGAAGCTGGAAATATAGAAGCAAGTAGCGAGTTTCATAGTTTACCAGACTTTACCTCCAAGAAACAGTGTTGTGTTCTTGTTAATCTCACTTGAAATTTAATTAATATGAGTTTGTGTTCTTGCTTTTCTCGTCTGACTATTGAAGTTTTATAGGAACTATCTTGCTTACCTCACCTGATCTTTACATGACATGGTCGTTTGTTGTTTCATGCTTTCTTCATGAAGAATTTTTGAAACGTCATGTAGAAGCGTTCATATTGTGGCTTGTAAATTCTCTTATACAATTAACTTGAAATACTTCTTTTCCATTCTCTTTCACACATTTATTTGTCTTCAATTTTCACCTGTCCGTGTTTTTCGCCCACTTGTTCTGGTCTAATCTCTTTTTTTTTTTTTTTCATTTTACTCTCTCCTAAACGGCATGTTCAAATGTTTCAGTGATAACTTGTAAAGGTTATGGTCCTCAAGGTTTTGAAGTGGGATGCCACAAACGTCAAATGTATAAACCCTTTGTTTTCTCATAAAGATTGTTTTGAAAGGCCTCAGAGATGACTAGTTGCAATGTCATCAATTGATTTATCACTGATTATGTTGAGTTTTTTGTTACATTACGTATGGTTAGAATCGTGAAGACACACTTGAAAAATCTAAACAATTACTCTTCCTTTCTATAATGACATAGACAGAGAAAAGATGGTTTATAAATATAGTATAGTTTTGTATGAGTTATTGTATATTACCCATTTTTGTATTTTTTTAATGTGCTTCCTATTTTTGTTTTGATCTCTTTAGTATTATGAATGTTCATTTTGTGGGAATATTATGTGGTATTCCAAGTAATTAGTGTTGTGTTGTTTTCATTAAAGCATTGTACATCTCTGTTTCATTGAATTGTAGTGTTAACTGTGTTTGTGTCTCTGTAATACTCTTACGCCATTGTTCGTTGTTAATATCACCGTAATGACAGTGTTCACATTCCTCTTACTCGCAGCATCAGTGCACGGTGTTTGCTTCAAC
>CM035177.1:9354849-9359849 GCA_020233015.1 Callinectes sapidus | reverse complement strand
ACTCGTAGCTTTTACTGTGTCTACATTTCCAGGGAGAGTTGTGCGAACAGATCATAGCCCAACAAATACCCAAAGTTTTCATACGGCACTAACTTGTATCGAAGCAAGGCAACCAGGAGGAGCATGCTGTTCAAACGATGAATGAAAAACTCTTCATTATCTCAGCTATATACTTTGCGGCTCTGTCTTTTTATAAACTCCCATCTAACTCAATATCTTGATCTTTATTTTTTCTGGAAGGTTTAATTTTCTGCTATCTTTCATCACTATTTTCACGGCTGCTGTTCTTCTGGTCTGTACGCGTTCTGCTGTCAGGATTGAATACAGTAGTCACACTGGATTGCACTTTAATATGAAGCTTCCACATTACAGCGGCTCTTTTAAATCATTTAAGTTTTCACATTAACTCTCTCACTGGTACTAGCCGTATGACAAAATTCATTCTTCGAAAAGCACGTTCACTGAAAACTCTGACCTACATAGTTAATCCTTTGTTTGTTTGTGCGTATATCAAAATCAAAATATATATTTTGCACCGAGAAGCCGCTGTGGTCTAACGTCAAAGCTGGGAAATTTAAGTGAAATTCAGATTTTACTTATAAATCAGTTTTGTGAAATGTAAGAAAAAAAAAGAACAAGAGAAATGAATAATAATACAATGGAGAGGATATAAGAACAACAGTAATAGCACCACCACCACCAACTTCAACAACAACAACAACAAAAAAAAAACATTAATAATGATAATAATAATAATAATAATAATAATATAATAATAATAATAATGACGATAAAAGTACAAGAGCCGGAGGATAAAACAGCAATAAGAAAAAAAAATAACGACACTTCCATTCCAACTTCATACGAAACACACACACACACACACACACACACACACACACACACACACACACACACACACACACACGTACATCATATAACTCCTCACTGACACTGAGCATCCGGAGAGAAGCTGGAAAGAGTATCTGTAGCTATAACGAGGAGGGATGAAAGGCTCTCCGGATCCCAAAGCGGAAAATATAGCAACTCAACAGTGAGATATTGGATTCTTTTTTTCGCCATACTGAAATTGCGTAAGTTGATTGCCTTTGCTAGTCATCTATTGTAATGCAAGGTATCTCCAACTCCCTATCTGATTCTGTATCTCCATCTTCGTATGATGACTTTATTTAAAAGGGAAGTTTCAAGTTATTTGTCCCCTGACTTTTGGTTAATTCTCTTGTTCTTTATGGGAACTGGTAAATTAGATGGCTTTTTTTCATTGTTTTTTATTGCCCTTGGCCAGCTTCCTCCTATTACATTGAAAAAAAAAAGTTGAAAAAGGTTGGGTGGTGTAGGAAAATGTATAAAACTAGTGGATTTCACAAAACCAGAGAAGAGTTTTAGACGGAATGGTAAAAAAAAGGGAAAACAGAACCTCGTATTTCCCTTCATGAACCTGCAGATAAACGGTGGTGGGAAAAAAAAGTTTGTGACGTTCTGTACGAAACTGTATAACTAACTTTCCTTAATTGGTTTGTGCTCCGTGTGTGTGTATGTGTGTGTGTGTGTGTGTGTGTGTGTGTGTGTGTGTGTGTGTGTGTGTGTGTGTGTGTGTGTGTGTAGAATGGGTAGGAGGATGAAGAGTGAGTTGCCTCAGTGTATAAACTCTCTCTCTCTCTCTCTCTCTCTCTCTCTCTCTCTCTCTCTCTCTCTCTCTCTCTCCCTTCACTCCCCCCCGTCTAGTTCCCCTTTCCAAACCCCCATTCTATCTACTTAATCGCATTCTTCCATTACTCTGCTCTCTTTCTCCCCTCCCCAGTCCTCTTAGCTCCACTTCCCTTCCGTTAGCTTCCCCTCCTCTCTCCCCTTTTCTTATCCCCAATGGCAGCGTTCTCTCGGCGTGGAATAAATCTATTGATAGACTACTTTATTTTTAATGGGTTTTATCGTTTCCAATATACAGGTTTTGATGGCTTACTGACAGTGCCTCCTCCTCCTCCTCCTCCTCCTCCTCCTCCTCCTCCTCCTCCTCCTCCTCCTCCTCCTCCTCCTCTTCCTCCTCCTCCTCCTCCTCCTTCTCCTCTTCTTTATTTTTTTTCCTCCTGTTCTTCCATTTTCTCTTCTTTGTTTCTCTCTTTGCTCCTTCTGTCTTCATTTTTCCCACTTCCCTTATTCTCAATTTTCCTTTACTGTACTTTTTTTTGGTTCTATTGCTCTTTCTTCTTCATTTATTTCATTCCTAACTCTAGTCTATTTCTCCTTTTATCCTCCATTTTATTTCTCTATCCATTTCCTCTCCTTATACTCCGTTATTCTTCCTCCTCCTTCTCTTCCTCTTTCTCTTCTGTCTCTTTTTTCCAGCTTTTCTTGATCTCCTCTCTCCTTATCTTTATCGTATTATCTTCCCTGCGTCTCGTCTGTTCCTGTTCCCTTCACATCTTGCCTTCAACCGGCTTCCCTTAAAGAGAACCCACTCGCTTCAATGTAAAATACAATGTAGGAGGAATGCGCAATTTTTTTTTTTTAGGGGGAAGGAAGTTGGCACGGTAAGGGAATTGTCCTTTAAGGGGGCGATGAAAGTGTTGGCGCTCCGTGACAGACCCATATTGTTTCACCGCTAACTCTAGTCCTCTGTTACTTCAAGGGATGGATGGATAGACGGATGGATAAACAGTTAGATAGATTAGGTAAAGGGGTGTTGAAATGGCGTTAAATGTTTTAGATATATGTAGGTATTATTCCTAGAAATACAAATAGATAGTTTGTGTTAGATATACAGATAGATAGATAAATCAATGAATAAATGAATAAATAGATAGACAGATAGATTGAAAGATAGTAGATAGTATTCAAAATGTATCACAAATGCAAGCAAATATTACACACACACACACACACACACACACACACACACACACACACACACACACACACACACACACACACACACACACACGGTGAATACACAAGCACGCATAGGTGAAAATACATGTGCACAAGCACTCAGGTAAATGCACACACACAGCCAGGAAAAAAATATGGCCACCGGCAGCACACACATACAAGCAGTCAGGTAAGCGCACAGTGGTGTACATAGTGGGCAGGTAAACAGACTCACCTTCATGTTGACGGATAATTGGGTTTGGACGTAAACTATTTACCTGAGCCCTTCCTTGTTAAAGTTAAATATAAATGTTCTGTTAAGTATATAAATGAATAACAGTTAGATAAGTATGTAGATGAATAATGGAATATAGTTGCTTTCGCGAGGGATACTTTTTGAATAATTGACGTATATAGGAACGTCTACGTATTTGTAAACTTTTTCTTTAATGAAATATTTGGCATTTCAAAATATTCATTTTTTTCAACTTTTGTCATCTCTCCTAATCAAATATTCCTAATTCACCGGCGAATCAGTAATGAAATAAAACTGCCAACTGGTAATGCCATTTTTTCCAGCAGTAAATTTCGTGTTGGGAATAAATCATGGATCCTAGACACGAAATGTTTTAGAAAAAAATACTAATGCATATCTTGCTGTTCCATATCGACAGCATGCTTGGTGTTAGTAATCGGAGTAGGAGTAGGAGTAACTGGTTTTATCTCGATGATGTTAAATATGAAAAAAGAGGTGAGAAGAAATCGTTTCTCAAATAGAGTAGTAGATGATTGGATTAGACTTAGTAATCACGTTTTCAGTGCTGAGCTAATTAGATGAATTTATGTATAAGGGTTGGTAAAAGTAGGAACATGTTTTTTTGTACAGAGACTGCCGCGTATAGGCCTATTAGCTTCTTTCAAATTTCCATATTATAGATTTTTTTATGCAATCCTTTTGGTTGCGCTTTATTACTTGTGGAGTGGTGAAGGCGATGCAATGAACAGGAACAATTAGAGAAGAGCAAACTGCCAACCCTCTACAGTACCCTGGGAAAATGATCAGGAAAGAGGAAATGTGTTTGAAGCAACTGTGACTCGTATTCTCAAACACTTATACTTCACCTCCGCTATTTCAAAAGGCTTTTCTTAAATGTACAAATTTTATGATTTCAGAGGCAGAATGATAAGATTTTTACATTATTAACTGGAGAAACATCCTTAGAAACCCCGCTCATCCTTTCTGTGGCTTCGGGAAATAGTCTTGGTGAGAGAGCAAAACGTTTCTGAGTAAGGACCTGTGTGCCTCCTCCTAATCATCACATGTGGCATCATTGTGTCTCTTTAGTGGTGTGTTGTGGCTTGGATGTGAAGAACCATAGGGAGAACTTGTGTGTTACTGTGTCGCTGTGATGCTGTGGTGTTCTTTTTCTTCTTTTATCTGAATTTTTGAAAGAAATATATATCAGTTACTGGCTCTGGTGGTGTAGTGGGTTTGTGGTGGCGTAAGGCTGTTCTGGCTTGTGGCTTCCTTCCCATTCACAAAGGAAGAAAAGAAATGGAAAATTGATGAACCTTATAAAAAAAAACATATATCGTCTTGGATCAGATTCTCCGTAGTCTGCCAAGTGTTATTACATTTACGGCGTGGTTTCCTTTCCGCTTCATCCTGTTGGTGAGATGAACGAGAGAATGGAAAATTACTCTTGTGTTTGTATCTTGATGGTGTTTCTTGTGAAAACGTTGAAAAATTGCCCGTCGCCTTGCAAGTGACTAAAAACAATTCTGTTATATGTTTTTTTTTCTATTGTGTATTTTGAAGTATTTTTATTTGGTCGTTATGTTGAAAATAATTGCTCCAGATGTTTGAGCAAGAAGAAAATTGGTATTCTCATTCTTGCAATTTGGATGACGAGTTACCAGTCTATTTGTTTGTAGAAATGTTGTGTCTTTGTATACCGAGAAATTAAGTTAATCGTTTATTTTTAAGTCAAAATTTGTTTTTAATGTAATTGTCGGTGGCTAAATAACACGTTACAATTTTATTTATTGCATATTCATTTTCTAAAAGAACAGCAAAAAAAGTGCTTGTGTGTGTGTGTGAGAGAGAGAGAGAG
>CM035177.1:9348324-9354829 GCA_020233015.1 Callinectes sapidus | reverse complement strand
CGTTTGAAGATAAATAAGAACATAAAATGAATATCAAAACGTAAAATGGAAGTGTGTGTGTGTGTGTGTGTGTGTGTGTGTGTGTGTGTGTGTGTGTGTGTGATAGCAAAACTACATTAGATAACACATACGCACAACTAAAAAAAAAAACAACAGAAAAAAACAGAAAAAAACAAGCATTAAAAAGGAAGGCGACAGACAGACAGACAGACATACAGACAGACAGACAAGATGGCGCAAGACTGAAGCGAATGTGGCGTCTCTCTCTCTCTCTCTCTCTCTCTCTCTCTCCTTTAGTTGTTCTTCCCCTTCGCATCTCCATTTTTCCTTTCCCATCCCATGTTCCATCTTCTTTCCATTCTCTGTGGCTTTCTTTACCCTTCTTTGTTTCTCCCTTGCGTCCTTCTTCCGTTTATCTTTTTTTCTTTCCTGTCCTGCTCTTTCTTATGGTTCCTCTTTCTATAGTGAGGCAAAGTTTTTCCCTTTATCTCTTCATCTCTGTTTCTTCTTATTTCTGTTCCTCCTTTGTCCTCTTTCCTTCTTTATCATAGTACGTAAATCAGTCTTGTGTTTTGCCTCTCTTTCTTTCATCTTTGTCTAACTGTCATGTCCTTCTCAATTTTTCTCTCTTCGTTACGGCTCCTTCCTTTCTTCCTTCCCTCCTCCTCTTCGCTTTGGCCTCTGTTTCCATTTATACTCGAATGCAAATGTCTCTTTGTCATACCTCCTTTTTATTCTTTTATCCTTTTCTACTACTACTACTACTACTACTACTACTACTAGTGGCACTACCATTATCTCTTTTATTTCCCTATTTCTAACCACTTTTCTCCTTGTAGTGCAGTTCCCGGTATCTCCTCTTCAACTTTTTACCGTATACAACGTAAATATGAGTAGGCTATCTCGTCTCGCTTTCTACTATTCCCTTCTGAGTAAACAGCCCGCCTTTCCCCTTCAACCCTATGAGATAACCGGTACGCTACAGATCCGTTTTCTACACCGCTCCACACCGCTTTAAGGGAGACACGAGTAAAGCTCCATGGATTGCCTCTTTCCTTAGACTTGACACACCGCACTCACAACGGCAGTTAATCATTGTGTTGAGATTAAGTAAAGCTGACCAACCTAGTGTATTGTGTAGTGTATTGTTGATCTATTTGTAATAAGGAGAGATAAAACGTAGCTTGATGACTGTTTTATGAATGTGTTTTCAAGTTTGTTTTACGTTTATTGCTAGTGAAATCACGAGATATATAGATAGATAAATGGATAGAAAGATAGATAGATAGATAGATAGATAGATAGATAGATAGATAGAGAGAGAGAGAGAGAGAGAGAGAGAGAGAGAGAGAGAGAGAGAGAGAGAGAGAGAGAGAGAGAGAGAGCCTTACACATAAGCAGACACATATATCAACAGACAGACAGACAGACACATTCTCGGACAAGGACAGATTAACACACACACACACACACACACACAAAGGAGAGTTACCTTGAGACGCAAGGGACCTCTCCCCCCCCTTTCTCGTACTTCCTCGACTTCTCTTCCTTCCCTCCTTACCTCCCTCCGTCCCTCCCTTAACCCCAGAACCACGCCCCACATGCCATTCCCCCCACCCCACCTACCCACCACTTCCCCCCCAGTCCCTCCCCCCTCACAAAGCAACACACAGCCACGCCTTACCCCCACTATGCAGTAACTCTTTTTTGTGGTGGTGGTGGTGGTGGAGGTGGTGGTGATGGAGGTGTACAGACTAGACGGGGCGACGGACACCACCTCGCATGTACACCTGGGCAATACGTACATACACCTGAGTGATCAATATACTTGGTGCCGCATTTGTCCCTCCGGTGACTGTGTGTGTGTGTGTGTGTGTGTGTGTGTGTGTGTGTGTGTGTGTGTGTGTGTGTGTGTGTGTGTGTGTGCTGCATCAAGAATCGTGGCGCCACCCTGACTGACTGTGTGTTCGTTACTACTACTACTACTACTACTACTACTACTACTACTACTACTACTTCTACTACCATTACTGCTTCCAGGATCATCAACACCAGCACCACCATTCCAGCCATCACTGTTGTTGGTTCCCTTGTTCTGAGAGGGCGCTGCAGCAAGGGCCTCGCGGTGTGGTGGTAACGTGAGTCTCGCCGCGACACAACCCGGCCTCTTGTTGGCCTCTGAAGTCGTTTACACTGCGGTTCTTGTCAAGGAAACGACCAAGGGAGGCCACAACGAGCAAGCCGCCATTCACCACCCACGCTACCCTGACTCTTACTCTAGAGCTATCATGACACACACTTCACTCTTCTCTCTTCACTAAAACCTTTGTCTCATCACCTTCTAAAGACACAGACAGAGTTCTATTAAGTTACTCAAATGACGAAACTCTAGTTTGTATTCCCAATGACTTCCATGCTTCACTACCACTATGGGTGATGGTGGTGGTACAGTAGTAATAATGGTGGTGGTTTTTGTATGGTGATGGAATGAGTAGTGATCATACTATTTCTGCTGCTGATGGTGGCAGAGCTGCTACGACTACAACTACCACTACTACTATCATTATTACTACTACTACTACTACTACTACTATTACTATTACTACTACTACTGCTACAATTTTCTTATTACTACTACCATACTACAACTACTATAACAACAACAATAACTACCACTATTGCTACAACTACTACTACTACTATTACTACTACTACTACTACTACTACTACTACTACTACTACTACTACTAGGTGTGTGTGTGTGTGTGTGGGAGAATGAGAGGGGCAAGTACTTAAGAATGTGTTCATGTCCATTTATCACCGTAGTCTGGTGCAGGGCGGGGTTTCCGTGCTTCAAAATTATAGGAAAAAATGTTAATACGTGTTCACTTTTCTTCTTCCGGTTCTATTTCATCAGTTTTATTAACTATGCAAGCACACACACATACAGACACACACACACAGACAGACAGGCACACACATAGAGGAAGACAGTAAGAAAGAACAAAGATGATATAAAGTTCAAACATTAGACACTGCATATTCATTAACACTCTAGATTTAACGTAAAAAAAAAAGAAACCTAAAAAATAACAAAACTCGCAAATGTGACCCAAACATTATTATTCTGTTTCCTTTTCATTATTAACATTATCATTACTTATCATTATCATTATTGTAATTGACTTATTTTTAGGGTCCATCTTTTTCCTATAACATGTCATAGCGTGTCACTGTTGCCTGGGAAACGAAACCTTACCAGCCACTGGGTTGCTGGGGTGACGGAACGCCCGATGGAGGGAAGGGGTGGATGGCGAGGAAAAAACCTTAAACTGATGAAGAAAAAAAAAGTGTCGCTAAAAGTATAATTTGATTCAGAAAAGCGTTTTGTTACCAAGTGATTTTTTAAGAGATGAGAAATTGGCCATAGATAACAAGCACCATAAAAAATAACCCACTAATTCGCCAGTCCCCTTATACGTCCGAAAGAATGAGTAAAAAGCAAACAAACAGGGACTAATGCCTTGAAACCTCTCTCTTGAATAAAGTTAAGTCATGGAAAGTTGAAAATACAGCAGGTAGGGAGTGTGTGTGTGTGTGTGTGTGTGTGTGTGTGTGTGTGTGTGTGTGTAGCCACCTTCCTGCCTGCTGCCTTCCCGCTTGAGTGGTAATGCTGAGCCCATCTTGCTGATCACGGGGAGTAAAATTAATGCAAATACTCTTTTAAGGACTAATCTGCAGCCAAACTACTGGACACTCTTGGTGGTGAGGCAGCGGAGAATATTTTGAAAGGAGGGTGAGGGAAAAAGTTTGAATTAAAAATATTAGTAATGAGAGAAAACAGGAACAATGTGGAAGAGAATGTTAGAAATAGAGGGAGTGAAGTTATTGAGAGAAATTAATTCGACTTGAAGAGTAACCAGCGAGAGAGAGAGAGAGAGAGAGAGAGAGAGAGAGAGAGAGAGAGAGAGAGAGAGAGAGAGAGAGAGAGAGAGAGAGAGAGAGAGAGAGAGAGTAAAAAAAAATCTTAAAGCAGAACCATGAAAAGGAAATCAAAAGAAATATGAAAAGCAATGTGAAGACTGAAAGTTTAAAAAAAATCATAAAAAAACATCACGAATTTAAAAAAGTCGAGGAAGAAAACTGATAGAGACGCAGACTGAAGTTGGACGCTCCTTGGTTTTTGCCTTCTCGTTTCCTCCAAAGACAGCCTTCTCGTTTCCTCCAAAGACAGCTACAAACAAAATACACACTAGACTTTCTCGTATGGATTCCCCTGAAACACCTCATACCGCGTCTAATAGAAAGGATAACCACCATTACCACCACCACCACCACCACCAACAACAACAACAACAACAACCACTACTACCACCAGGACCACCACAGCATTCCTGACACCAATTAACACAGCACAAAAGTAACCTCATCCACCCAGCACAGCAGTAGCCCCAGCACTCCTTAACCCATCACAGAAGCAACCCCGCCCCCCTACCAGAGCCAGGCAGAGACAAGCATCACGGCGGACTGGTCTCTGTACTGTGGTTGGCTCACTCTCCCGTAAGATTCGCCACCCAGATAAAGCTTCGAATTCTGAGCATGAAAGCAGACTCAATTTCCCTTTCATTCCTCACTCCTTCCCTCCGTCCCTCTCTCTCTCTCCCTCCACCTCTCCTCAATACAGTGTCTTCCTCCCGGTGATAAGGTTGCTTCTAAGGTAACACACACACACACGCACTTCAACTCTGCCAAAACTAGAATTCTCTTATAGATTTTGTGTATATCTAGACGAATGTGTAGAGTGGGTGGTAGGGTGACACATATAGTCATCTGCATCAACCTGTTTCTCTACCACACACTCTTTACTTATGGATTCTCTTACCCTCGACACTCGGCCTCCTCCCACCCCTGCTTCGCGTCCTCCAAGTGTCCCAAGTGATACAAGAAAGCACCGCAGGACTCGCCACAGTTGGGTTTTACTATACTGATACATCTAATCACAGAAACGTTAACGCCTTCAATACCGTGACGTGTTTTCCTATTGACTCTGCTTACTATTGGTGATTTTATACAGCTTCTGAAACTCATGTGGGGATCAAAATAGTAGACTCCAGCCATTAATCTTCTAACCTCTACTATAGACCCTTCCTAATGCCAACAAAATCATACCCAAATCTTATGGTAAAAACGTGTCGTAGTAGTGAAGTTAGAGTATGATAATGTCCATATAGAGACCTCGATGTATGTTACTTTATACAGTGTAAATGTGAATTCTAACAACATCCCAGCCAGAAAAAAACTATGATAGGAAAAAACCTGACGAACAACCTAGCCATTTCTTTCTCTTCTGTAAGGCTCACATTAAACATGAAAGGCACCGGACAAATTACGTCCCGACTCCCTTTTTTTCCTTTTCCTTCTCCGGTAACAACATTACCGGAAAAGCCTTTGATATTCCACACTCAGAAACAGCGACAAAAGTTGAGGAAAAGTGCTGAGGCCACGCGATGCCAAAGGAAAGTTGAATGTTTAGGTAATGAAGGAAAGCAATAAGTTTTGAATCATATTTCTCTCTCTCTCTCTCTCTCTCTCTCTCTCTCTCTCTCTCTCTCTCTCTCTCTCTCTCTCTCTGGTATAGGAGGGCCTGGGAGCGAGAGAGGAGGGAAGGGCAGCTCAACAAAGGTGGGACGCATGAATATTCGATGAAGACGGCCGGATGCAAACGGACGAGGAACCACTGTGCCTCAAATTTCGTGTGGAGGAGCGAGGCGTTGCGATGAGCCAGTGTAGCTACGATGCAACGAAGCCCCGCCAGAAAGAATTAAACCTTTTTTAGTATCATCTATTTGAAGTTCTTTGAAGCGGGACTTTTACATCTTCGCGTCCTGATGCTTTTTCCGTCGTCTCTGTCCACGGTTCCCTCTTCCACTTTCAATACCTGGTGAGCTGCAGCGCCATTGACGTTTGTTCACTTGTTGCTGATTCATGACCAAAGAAATCGTAGTAGAGCAAGGAAAGATAATCAGTTAGAAAAATCAGTAAAGGCGGATAGATAAGAAAAATACAAACAAATGAAACCTAGAGGCAAATGGAGCTTTTCTAAATAAACTTGATGCTTTCCTTAAATCAACGTGAGCTGCAGCATGCACAGTGGGACCGCGATACCTCAGAGCATAAAAGTTAGACCAGCGCGCCTCACACAAAACTAGGAAAGGAATCCACGAAGACACTGCACATTCTTTACTACAAGACTCATTCCAATGGAGACATTTCCTTCTCAGGTGAGCACGTCCATTACAGCACTGAGGGGGGGGGAGGGGGTATGTTGAGGTGGGGGGGTGGAGAGGGGACGGGTGGGGGGAGGTGATATTCAGAAACGCTTTGCTCCCTCACCACGACTATTTTCCAATACCACAGAGAAGATCAGAGGGGTTTTCAAGAATGTCTTTCCACTTAATAATGTAGAAGTTTTGTTAACCATAAAAAAAAAAACATAAAAAAAAAC
>CM035177.1:9343324-9345824 GCA_020233015.1 Callinectes sapidus | reverse complement strand
TGATGGGTGGAGTGTGGTGTGGTGTGGGTGTGGTGTGGTGTGGTGTGGTGTGGTGTGGTGTGGTTTAGTGGTATAGTGTGGTGTGGTGTAATGGTGCAGTGTGATAGTGCGTGTGGTGTTTGGTGTGGTGATGTGTTCTGTGGTGTGATATGGCGTGTGGTGCGGTATGTTGAGGTAGGGTATGGTGTAGTGTGATGGTGTGGTGTAGTGTGGTGGTGTTTTGTAGTGTGGCGGTGTGGTGTAGTGTGGTGGTGTGGTGTAGTGTGTTGGTGTGGTGTAGTGTAATGGTGAGGTGTAGTGTGGTGGTGTGGTGTAGTGTGGCGGTGTGGTGTAGTGTGTTGGTGTGGTGTAGTGTAATGGTGAGGTGTAGTGTGGTGGTGTGGTGTAGTGTGGCGGTGTGGTGTAGTGTAATGGTGAGGTGTAGTGTGGTGGTGTGGTGTAGTGTGGTGGTGTGGTGTAGTGTGGTGGTGAGGTGTAGTGTGGTGGTGTGGTGTAGTGTGGTGGTGAGGTGTAGTGTGGTGGTGTGGTGTAGTGTGGTGGGATTTGGTGAAATGTGTGATTGAGTGTGGTCTGTAATCAAAGTGATGTAAAATATGATGTGCCGCGGTGCTTACATGTTTCTAAATAAAAGTCCACTGAACTGTGTAGGCATTACCATACTTCACATAATACAGTTGGCAAACACACTACGCCATTTCTGGTATGAAAAGACGATGACAAAATGAATAATGATGTCGAAATTCTCTCCATATCAGATTATGAATAAATTTCTCTTTAATCTTGTATACCATTTCATTCATTGGTGTTTCAACATTCTATTACCATTATAATTTACCATTATTACTGTTATTATTTGTTTCACTATCACCATTACCACCACCACCACCACCACCACCACCACCACCACCACCACCACCACCACCACTACCAAATAATCCCCTGCTGTCGGGGTTGCGGTGAGGCTACAGTGACCTAAGGCATCCTCCCCTTTGCTGCACCGCCACTAAGACCCCCCATTGTGTAGTATCGACAAAAAACCAAGGCGGCACCTCAGGTAATGTTGACATGAGAAGCTCCTTCCAAGCGTGGCCAGCCAGGGTTAGAGGTGGATGAACGAACCAGCCGCCAGAATCTTGGTTTCAATACCGCCCACTCCACTTTTCCACCGTCCAAATGGATAGTGTTGTATTTCCCAGTCTCTGGTTGTGACGGCCACGCTCTGCTCCACCGCTTCAGTGTACAGCAGTAGTAACCATGTAAATAGCAACCATAGGTGTCCACTCTCTTAGAAGAACTCGATTCCCCAACAGGATCTGGCTAGCAAAGGGCCACTCACTGTTTGGAAAAATAATACTGGAGGGGTAACGCCTCGTCTTTGTCCATCAACAGACCGACTGCCCACACCTCACCCCTGGTTGCTCCCTCAGGGCTTATCCGGCTCTCTCTCTCTCTCTCTCTCTCTCTCTCTCTCTCTCTCTCTCTCTCTCTCTCTCTCTCTCTCTCTCTCTTGAAGACCCTCACCGGACACCTTCTTTCCTTCCTTTTACATATATTTGAAGAGAAACAGTGACAGTCGCTCATTATCTAACTTTTTCCTTCCCTGTCCGGTGTGTGTGTGTGTGTGTGTGTGTGTGTGTGTGTGTGTGTGTGTGTGTGTGTGTGTGTGTGAGGGAATGTATTGTTCTATTTCCAAGTACGTAGTGTCAGGGAGGGAAGGAGGGTGGTGGTGGTGGTGGTGCTGGTGGTGGTGGTGGTGGTGATGGTGGTGGTGGTGAAGGTGGTGATGGTGGTGGTGGTTCTCTGTATATCTCTGTTTTTCGTCAGTTTGTCGTCTCGCATTTTTTTTCCCCCTCTTCTCTTTTCTAAAAATACTTCCTGTTGTTCCTTCTGCCACTGCTTCTTTCCTTTTCCCGCTCTTTATTTCTTCCTCTTCTCTTTTATATACTCTCTCTCTCTCTCTCTCTCTCTCTCTCTCTCTCTCTCTCTCTCTCTCTCTCTCTCTCTCTCTCTCTCTCTCTCTCTCTCTCTCTTTCTCTTTGTGTATGATAATATTTATATATTCCCTTTGAAGTTCTCTTGATGATGTTACTCACTCACTCACTCTCTCTCTCACTCTCACTCTCTCTCACTCATTCCTGTCTCATTTGTATCTTGTGAGTTTTACGTACACACACACACACACACACACACACACACACACACACACACACACACACACACACACACACACACACGAAAGAAGAAGCAAAGAAATTAAATAAATGAACATCCAGAAACCAAAAGGAAAAAAGAATAACAAATCTCTTTCCAACACCATTAACCACATTCTTCCCTCAGAAATACCATTGTTCTTTCTTTCTCTCTCTTTCTTTCTTTCTTTCTTTCTTTTCTTCTTTTTCTAATCTGTTAATTTATTTATTCATTATTATTTGTTGTACTTTCTCGTAAATCTTTGTTAGCGTTACTTTTGAAATAGGAGGTGCTCTCTCTCTCTCTCTCT
>CM035177.1:9328897-9340452 GCA_020233015.1 Callinectes sapidus | reverse complement strand
TCTCTCAATCCTCATTTTACTTCCTTGAGCAGCTAAATCTTCATATCAAACCATTATTCTTCTCACAAACACCATTTTTCTTAACACTTTCCACCACCGCCACCACTAACACTTCCTTTCCTTCGTCAGGTATTCGCTTTGCTCAAGTGGCGGTGAAGGCGGGGCTGGTAACTCTCCTTTCCGGGGCTGACATACTCCCTAACCCCGCCTCGCCCTACCCAGCTGTCCTCGACCCACGCATTCTGACGCTACAGCCGAAGGGGGGGATCTACATTAACTTCAAACCCACGCCCTTGCCTGTCCTGCTGCGTGGCGAGATGGAGGAACACCCGCCAGTTTCCCCTAAAGATGTGGCGATAGCGGCAGACCTACAACAATTGGTCTCTGAATGCTGCAGTGATGAATGAGTGAGGTGCAGTGTATGGGTTTGGCTCGACTGAGAGGCAACGCTGGTGTGGTGTGGTCAATCTCTTTCTCTCTCTCTCTCTCTTTTAACGCGATTATTTTCGAAGGCCACGCATGATCAAACGGGTTCTCAAGTGTGCTCCTCATGTTCATAATGTAGGAAATGTTGTTAATGTGTCGCCAGAAACGTGAAACCACAATTGATAACTCGTGTCACTTCAACTGGGGAGAGGCTCATGAAAGTAGTGGAGGGGCAGACCAGAAGTGTTTCAGAATAGAGTGTTTTTGTAGACTGATTTGTTGTGATGTGAATACTCCTCCTTCCTTGTAGCTATCTGTATTTGGCCCCGCCTGTAGAGTACTGTACTTGTGTGTGTGTGTGTGTGTGTGTGTGTGTGTGTGTGTGTGTGTGTGTGTGTGTGTGTGTGTGTGTGTGTGTGTGTGTGTGTGTGTGTGTGTGTTCCAAGATTGAAAGTTAGAAGTGAGTCTCTCTTCCCCTGATGTCTCTGTTCCCAGGACGGCGATTCTTGACGCCGGTAAGACAAAGGGGAAGGAAGGAAGATTAACTGACGAAAGGAGAGAGAGAGAGAGGAGACAAGTTTAATGATATTGCACTGCACTGGATAGCAATTTTAAGTTATATAAAAGTGTGTCATTTTCACCCTCATTGTTGTTGTTATTGTTGTTATTGTTATTGTTGTTGCTGTTGTTGTTGTTGTTGTTGTTGTTGTTATATACTTTTTTTATCCTCAATGTTGTTATTATTATCGTTGTTATTACTGTTGTTGTTTTATTACTATCGGTTTATGCAAGAGGGGACTGTGGGATAGCGAATTAAAAAAAATAAGTTAAAAAGACTAACTGAATTTAAAAAAGTGTCTCATTAACTCTTACCTAACTCTTACTCCAGGACTGGCTCGCTGTGACACTAGAAATTGCACAGTTTACCCTTCCTAGCCTTTCCCAGTGACTCTTTATCGACCAGACTGCAGGGAGAACAAGGAATGAACAACTGGGTGGAACTGTAAGTTGACCGGGATTCGAACCAGTACCCGTGGCTTTGTGGCAGACGCGCTACCCACTGCACCACGGTCAGGGGGGAACTGAATGATTGAGTATGTGAGGAAATCTTTCAACACTGTGTTTTAGTGATAGCCTGGGATTTAACCCCTTCAGTACTGGGACGCATTTTTATATTCATTCTCCTTTTTATTTCTCAATTTTATACAGCTTCAGAGACTCATATGGGGATTAGAATAGTGCAGACTCTGGCTATTAATCTTCTGACTTCTACAGACCCTTCCCAATGTTAATAAAATCGTCTAATCACACCCAAAACTTGTGGTAAAAATGTGTCCCAGTACTGAGGATGAGAAGAATGGTGATTACAGACTGTTGGTGCTCGTTTACGGTAATGATAAGGATAATTATCAGGTTACTGTTGAAATCATTAACCCTGATGATAATGGTGATAAAAGACCCAACAGTTACTGGTGCCTTAAGTGTTGGTGACTGATGAAGCACAAAAGAGCAGCCACGCCTGTCCCAGAACTTTGGGCTGTATTCAGAAACGCTCTGCTCTCTCACCACGACTGTCCCCAAAGACCACAGAAATAATTAGCTGTTTCCATGACTGATTTTTTCCTGATAACGTAAAAATCTTGTTAATTTGCCTCAAGAACCAAAAAAAGCCCTTCATTTCAACTAGAACCTATTAAATGTACTTCCGTAGTGGAGGTGCAGGCAGGAGGGTAATGTTCATTGCCCGCTGCAAGAAAACACACGACAAGCAAGACTATACAGCACAGTACTTACTCCGGGAAACAAATACACTCGGGAACACTTCTCTCCCACTCTAGGAAAACAACGAAAGGAGAAGAACAAGAACACACAAAAAACTGAACATTCGAGGACACCTTCTGCTGCGAGTATAGTCTTTCTACAATCCTCATCTGAACTTATAAGCACAATTAGACCAAGCAGAGGAGGCTGTAGCTGTCAGAATTAATCCTACTCCAGCACACGACAGCCACAACCCGCGTGTCCCCTCCACCCCAACCCCAAAACCATCGCCTACGCCTTGGAAATGAACCCCGGTAATCCCTGCCTCTCTCATCCCAATGGCCGCCTCAGCCCCTGCGTCTAATCCACCGTTGCAGGCCGTACCAATAATGCTCACCTTTCCACCGCTGATAAAGTGTGGTGTGAGTGAACGAAGGTATGAGATGGCCGACTTACTGGAGGTTGTTAAGGAGATCAAAAGTGAAGGAGAAAGAGAGAGGCGGAAAAATGAATAAATAAAGGAGAGAGAAAGACAGAGCATAACACGGACTGATCGATATAGAAACACACTTCAATTTCAAATACGAGGCAACAATACTCTTCCCCTCCGTCTCTTCCTTCCTGACGCTACGAACACGACACAAAGTGAACTCACGGTGGTGGTGGTGGTGGTGGTGGTGTACACAAATAGGTGGATAGATAGATGGGTAGATAGATAGAAGAATTGGTAGGTAGATGAGTAGAGGAATAGATAGATTGATTGAATGATAGAGAAAAATAGATAGATAGACAGATTGACATAGAGGGAGATAAATATAAAGATACGTTGATAGATAGATAGATAGATAAACTGATAGACAAAAATGTATATAGATGGATAGATAGACGACCACAATATTGCTATAAACTTCTACCTTCTTTTTTTCATGATCATCATTCTTTCTCATTTTTAAATATGGTGAAATGCTCATAATAACAAACTATTTACTTATTTGTGTGTGTGTGTGTGTGTGTGTGTGTGTGTGTGTGTGTGTTACGTGATGGCGGCGCGCTGTGGTGGGCCTTGGTCGGCAATGATAAGACCACCAGCTGAGGTGGTGCTGATAACAAGACAGCGATGCGTTCCGATATGATAAACCTCTTGACACAGATATACCATTACGCTGCCTTGGGTCTTCATCGTGTCTGTGTTCCTCTCTGTAGCTTCAACACAATGCCTTCTTGCCTTCCTTCACAGTCACCTCTCCGCCTTCCTCTTCTCTTCTTCCCCTGCTACTGTTTCACCTTTATTCCATGCATATATACACTACATTAACCAGATACCTTCTCTCTCTCTCTCTCTTCATCCTTCCCTCGCTCCCTCCCTCCTTCCTTACCTCCATCCACCCATCCTTACGATCTCGATGTCTTTATTCTTTATTCTATTTACTACATCAGCGTTAGTTCCCTGCTTCACTTTAGCTTAACATTAGCCTCCTTGTCTATCTATTTATCTATCTATCTATTTATCTATCTATCTATCTATCTATCTATCTATCTATCTATCTATCTATCTATCTATCTATCTATCTATCTCATTCGCTTATTCATGTACCTCCCATATTTATTTCCATTTTTTTTCCTTTTTTCTTCTTTTCTCTATCTTCTACTTTGTGTGTGTGTGTGTGTGTGTGTGTGTGTGTGTGTGTGTGTGTGTGTGTGTGTGTGTGTGTATGTGTGTGTGTGTGTGTGTGTTCATTTCACCTTTTTTCGCTTCTGAGCCACAAAACAAAACCCCAAACAAGAAGGAAAGAAAGATGAAGGGTAGGATGTGAGTGAACACGGATATGGACGCATAAATATACCTTCTAGATACACACACACACACACACACACACACACACACACACACACACACACACACACACACACGTAGAGAAGAAAAGAATTGGGTTGAGGCATCGCGCATATAGCCTAGTACGTAACTACAACACATTTTCTCGACTGTCTCCGAAAAATCCAATTCAGTCTTTCGTCCCATGGCTTCCAATGGCCATGAAATATTGCACTGAATTCCCCAAAGTTTCGAGAGACCTATCTGGGTTACGTTCAACACGATTTGGTGGAAGTTAATGGTGTTTTCAATTGAGTTTTCGTGGTTCGTGTGATGGTTTAAGAGTTTGTAGTGGAAGTTATGTCGGTTTTCAAGAGTGTTTTCATATTTCCTGGGATAGTTTAAGAAGTTCTAGTGGAAATTATATTCGTTTTCAAGAGTGTGTTCGTGGTGTTGGTAATAGAAGAGGTGATAAAGGCTGTTTTTCATGGTTCCACTAGTGGTATAACGAGTTTTAATACAAGTTATGTATATTTTCAAGGATGTCACCGTGATTCTGGAGATAAATGAATGGGTTCTACAATGTTGTTATGACTCCAATAACATTTCAACCCTCGGAATGACAATATAAATACGTCACTTCTTACTGGAATAGATTAAGCTGAGTTTAACATTATACTGCATCTATGTAACTGTGTGTGTGTGTGTGTGTGTGTGTGTGTGTGTAGGGCGCGAACACGTGTCTCCGCTAATAATACCCACTGACACACACCCATCTGGTGAACGCCTTACAACACAGTGACAGCCAACTCTCTCTCCATCACTCCCTCCTTATACACGCCAGACAGAGAGAGAATATATGAAGGCAAGGCTTTAAACATGACACACGCCAGCCATCCTGCCATAGTCTTCCTTCCCTTGTCAAAAAAATGCAGCCTCACAAACTGGTACATCATGAAACACACGTCATGCAGAATATTCAGTTGATAGGCAGATAACGTCTCTGGTATTCAACACCTAGTAACAAGCAGAGATGGGTTTGACATCATGGTGTATTTAGAGGTAAGATAATAAGAGTAAGGTGTGTGGTGCAGCAACAGTAGGTACAGTCTAGAAGGCAAAGTTAAGCCTGTCAAAATCCAGTCAGCGTGAAACTAATTATGCAAGCTGCAAGGGGCCGTTAAACTTATTCTTGGCAGTCTCTGTGTGAGCACCGCTGCATAACTCCACCTATCACCCTCATTCATAAACTTGTCCAATCTTCTCTTAAAAAGTTCCCGATGTTTGAGCACCAGCGATATGATTACTGAGTCTGTTCCACTCATCAACTGTTTAATTTAAAAACCATTTATCGACCACAAGCATTGCAGTAAATTGAGAAGGTGGACCAACGCCTCTAGCATTCTACAGCCCATTAAAACTAACTGAGGCCATGGTAGTCTCCTATACAACCAAGAATCTATCACACTTTACGCCAGATTAGACTCACTACACTTCCGTTAAGCTGTTTAGTCACTCAAACACCCTGTGACCTTTCTCACTGACTGACACACTTTCTCCTACCCAAGATCTTGCTCCCACCTAACCACTTTCTTGTGTGTGTGTGTGTGTGTGTGTGTGTGTGTGTGTGTGTGTGCGTGCATGTGTGGGGTGGGGCGGCAGGTTGCATCCTACAATTTGTATACTATATGCAGTGATGGCCGAGTGGTTAAGGCGTCTGACTAGAAATCAGATGGGATCTTCCCGCGTAGGTTCGAATCCTACTCACTGCGAGACACGGAACCATATTTTGATAAACTGAGATTTTTTAAAAAGTGTGGGTGTTGACGTAGTAGGTTCATTAGTAAGACTATGCGAGTATTGTAAATATAAAGAATTCCATACAAAATTCTATATAGTTCCATGTTTGGCTAACTTGTAAAATGAACATTATATTCATAGTAAAAGATAAACAAAACACACCACATTTACGCAGTGAGTAGGATTCGAACCTACGCGGGAAGATCCCATCTGATTTCTAGTCAGACGCCTTAACCACTCGGCCATCACTGCTTACAAATTTCAGATGACCAACTGAAAATACGCAGACTCACGCACGTACACATGCACGCACATATATCTAGAATTATTTGTACACTTTTACGTGTGTGTGTGTATGTGTATGTGTGTGTGTGTGTGAGTGTGAGTGTGTGTGCGCGCGCGTGTGTGTGTAATCAGTGGTAGGCCAGGCCGTGTGTGTTATCATATCTATCAGGAGACACCAGCGAGACAGTGAGCGTGTGTGTGTGGCCACAGTAGTGGTGGCTGTCAAGCGCTTCTGTAGGCTACATACGTGTGTGTGTGTGTGTGTGTGTGTGTGTGTGTGTGTGTGTGTGTGTGTGTGTGTGTGTGTGTGTTCAAAAAGACAGTTTACGGCGGAAAGCATCTGGTGAATTAGAGAAGGACAACGTGGCAAAGAAGTGACGGTGATGAAAAAAGGAACACGAACATTTGAAAACCCCAGAAACTAAAGATCAAGTAAATGGGAAAACAAAAATAGTGAAGTGAAATAAAAAGAAAGAAAAGAACAAACTGAAAAAGTGTAAAATGGATCAAAATATTACAGAAACAAAAATGCGTGAAAGTTGAATGAGGAAAAGTAAATAAGAAAATCAATTCATTAATATTGAACACGTAATTCACTGTTAAGATAAATAAAAGAAAAGTTTTACATATCGTTAATGATGAAAATAAAAGGTTAATTAACTGAAGGAGACAAAAAATACAGTGGATATTAACATAAGTACTGATACTACTACTACTACTACAACTACTACTACTACTACTACTACTACTACTACTACTACTACTACTACTACTACAACCATCATTATTATCGTTATTATTCTTGCTATTATTATCATTTCCATTATTGTTATTACTGTCATCATCATCATCATCATCATCATCATCATCATCATCATCATCATTATCATCATCATCATTAACATTCAAATCATTATCGTTACCATGACTACCATAACCAACTCCACGCCAATGCCATCACCACAATAAGCATTACCGTTAACATCACCAACACCAATGAATAATATTGAATCCAACTAAATATTAATTGCCAAAGGATCACACACACACACACACACACACACACACACACACACACACACACACACACACACACACACACACACACACGGTCTCATCATCATAAAGTAATCAAGACAAAGAGAAAGTAATGAGTGTTCTAATTAACCAGAAGAGAGAGAGAGAGAGGATAGAATAATTATGTAAGGGAACAAAGAGAGAGAGAGAGAGAGAGAGAGAGAGAGAGAGAGAGAGAGAGAGAGAGAGAGAGAGAGAGAGAGAGAGGAAGAAGAGCACAAGAAAAATAGCGACAGGTCCTGCATAGTTAAGGAGAACACATTCCCTTGGTAAGAGCAAGAATGAAACTTGCACGCCACAAAGGGTCACACAAATATACATGGGGAAAATCATACATAACAATACCTAAACTTTTAAATACTTATCTGCCAATGCACACACACACACACACACGCACACACCTCACTCACCTATACAAAATGCCCATAGTTGTACATCCCTCACTATAAAGATGTCTATGTTTTCTCCACACCTTTCATTTAGTTTGTCAAAAAAAAAAAAGAATGGAAAAAAGAAGAAGAGAGCAGACCAGAAGTTACAAAATCAACGTTGACGAGAAAATACCACTCTTGTTACGGCATAAAAGTTAATTCGAAGTACATACAGTTGTTTGGCGAGAAGTTTAAGGTAAAAAAGAGTAGTAGTTTTGTCAGGGAAGAGGCTGTATTTTGAAAGTGTTGCGAGTAACTGCTTAGCGATAATGAAATGTTAAGGAGAGAGAGAGAGAGAGAGAGAGAGAGAGAGAGAGAGAGAGAGAGAGAGAGAGAGAGAGAGAGAGAGAGAGAGAGAGAGAGAGAGAGAGAGAGAGAGATAGGGGGGGGTGAATGTTACAAGTTCTTCAATATCCCATTCTTTTTCTTCTTCTATGGTGTGTAGTGCATAAATCACCGTTGTTCCTTATTACCACCATATTCCTGCATTCCAGCGATAATGGAATGCAAAGAAGAGGCTCCAGAGAGAGAAAAAGATGCTACAAGGTCATTAATTTCCCAATCTTTCCTTCTTCTATGGTCTGTAGTACATAAATCACCGTTGTTCATCATTACCCCCATATCCGTGCAGTCCCCACCAGCACCACCACCACCGGCCAGCTCAGTGTCCGGGAGAATGGCGCGGGAAATGGGAGGCACAACGCTTATTACAAATTGAGCATCAGATGAACAGCATGAGTAACGAACAAATGACGCGCGCCTCGTTCAATTACCCATTCAAACCCATGAAACTCGAATCTAATCAAAGCTTTCACTGATTCCCCGCCACAATGCTTGTAATCCGTACTGACTGCAGGGAACATGTGAGCCGCCACGCCACCACCACACCACCGCCACGCATCACTATCTACTACATGGTTATTAACTCAATTTTCCATGTTCTCATTTATATCCAGCAATGACTGTTCCCATTTTCGTCTATGGGACAAAACAGAGAAACATACATACATACATACACACAGACAGACAGACAGACAGGTAGACAGACACGGATACGGAGTGACGGATAGAGAAGCAGACAAACACATAAAAAGACGTGTGAGGGTAAGATCTCAGTATAGAGAGAGAGAGAGAGAGAGAGAGAGAGAGAGAGAGAGAGAGAGAGAGAGAGAGAGAGAGAGAGAGAGAGAGAGAGAGCATGAATCGTACATTGGGTGGACAGCAGTGTGGCTTAACGGTCGGTCTTGTGTTTCCTTGGGTGTTATTTTCTGGTCCCGCTGACGTGGTTTGCTCGTAGACTAGTTACACTTCTACACTCTCGCTCGCCTCACCGCTCTGTTTTCTCTCAAGGTGGAGTGATGTTGCCGATTCCATGTCTTATCAAAGCATTCTTTTTATCTGGTATTTAATTATAAGAGTTTGATCATCAACAGTATTTATTACAGCCCGAATTTTTTTTTCCCATTAAATATTCTTTCTATGAGCAGTTTTCTTTCTCCATTTTAAAGGGAAGCTGTATTAAAAATTTCATGGTATTTTACTACATGTTACTATAGTTATGAGGGTTATATACAATATTAAAGACTGCTCTGCTATATTACTGAGGACTATATTTTACGTTAAAAATTGCATGATATTTTACTGCACGTTATTATAGCTATAAGATTCAATACTAATGGCGGTCACATGTGCGTCTCTACAAAACTCTCCATTTCGTAGATAAATAAACATGTTCACTCGGGAAGAAACAATGTAATTAAAAGTTACTGAAGTCACCCAAATTCTTATCACTAGAAGAATTGGTGTAAAAGTCTACATCTATTCTTTTTTTTTATCTATTGGTTACCGATAAACTCCCCGCGTCCCCTCCCAGGCCTTCCCAGCTGCCCCCGCTACTCCCGCACGTCTCATTAGCCGGTGTGCAGGCCGCGTGGTGCGCTCTGCATTCAGTGTTTTGAGTTCCTTTGTCTCGTCATCCCCATGTCCTTTACTACACGGCTGCCTGGCGGTGGTGGTGTCCTCTGGTGCCTCACTTGTCGCTCAGGGAATTAGATTACAGCTTGCATACCATAATTTCCCGCCTCTCTCTCTCTCTCTCTCTCTCTCTCTCTCTCTCTCTCTCTCTCTCTCTCTCTCTCTCTCTACATGGTGACACAACTAACAATATCAAATACAGTTATTTCACAAAGATAAATAGATTTCTATCGCACAAAAGAAAAAAAAGATTCTGAAACTAGATTTATCCAGCAACTCCTATTACTTGAGTGCGTGCAATATCACAGCTTCATCATTATTTACTTTTGAGATAATTAAATATCTAGTAAATGAATAAAAGAAAATGATGGGTGGAGAGGAAAACTCTGAAACTAGATTTATCCAGCCATCCCATCATTTAAATTTGTGTAGTGTAGCTGTTTCTCCATTATTTAGTTTTTAACATAAGCAAATATTCAATAAAATAATGAAAGAAAACGACAAAATATAGTGTTCTGTGTAAGGATCGTTCGTAGTTACTCTTCTCGCAGTCACCTTTATAGCAGATCTTCATTTTGTCCGAAGATGTGAGCAAAACACAGGGGTGTCATGTCTTACTAACTGATCTGCACCAGAACCCTGCAAATACACGTTTCTGTGGTTACCTTGCCCTTAACACCTTGAGTATAGAGACGCATTTTCATTTCTTATTCTCCTTATTATTTTTAGGTTTTAAATAGAGCTTCAGAAACCCATGTCGGGATGAGAAAGGTACAGACTCTGGCCATTAATCTTGTGACCACCCCATAGATACTTCCTGTTGTGAATAACATTGTTTAATTACATACAAAACTCGTGGTAAAATAGTGTCCCAGTACAGAAGGGGTTGATTTTTATCTTGACAACCAGACACAACGGTTTTCTGTCTATTTCCAATGGGTTTTTACTTTCAAATCTCAACTATTCTATGCACTAATCAATTTTGTGCATCACGCTCTTCCTTCCCCTAACACCACCCCACCCACCACCACCTTCCTCCTGTTCCTCCCCACGTTGTCTACCTCCACTGCCTGTCTGGTGGTGGTAAATCACTCCACTAATATTTTCTGGTAATTCTCCCATTCTTCTCTATGACAGTTTGCATTACTCCACTCGCCTCGATAGCTCATCTCATTTTCCCGCCAAATTTCTTGCACATCCGATATTCGTCAAAATATTCGCCTAAAAAATATTCTTCCTAAATTTCTTACACCTCAGATATTCCTTCTACATTTCTGAAGGACACAACATTCCTCCTAAATTTCTTAAGATTTTCGCCAATCTAATCTTTTCCACCCTTTCCTTCACCCTATAGAGTTTCTTCCCTCAACTTGCCAGTGTCACTCGTGCAATAAGAGTCAGTCGGTTCCTCCCGCTGTGGCAGGTGGCAGGAACAGGGGAAATTTCACAGCACTCGTAATTCCCACCACTAATGACTATGAGGAAATACAAGGTTAGGTTCACGTCAGCCATCCAGGTCTACACTAACACAGGACAAGGAATTCTGCTACATTTCCAACATTAAATTGATAAAAATGATGATGATAGTAGTAGTCGTAGTATTAGTATTAGTATTAGTATTAGTAGTAGTAGTAGTAGTATTGGAGTAGTAGTAGTAGTAGTAGTTAAACAATAATGAAAACTTAATGAGAAACAGCATCGTCCACAAAACTGACCCTGTGAACTTTAGAGCAGCCAAATATTTTAGTATCAACTTACTGGTTCACCGGTTCACCTTGCAGTAATGAAGGGTAAAGGTCATTTGCTGATGCTTCATACTACCACCCCCATCCCCCCCTCATCTCTATCTCTCTCTCTCTTACATGTATACACTCACTCCCCATTACAACCACACAGTCACTCCCTCTCATCGCACACACACACACACACACACACACACACACACACACACACACACACACACACACACACATACACACACACACACA
>CM035177.1:9270167-9281031 GCA_020233015.1 Callinectes sapidus | reverse complement strand
ACACACACACACACACACACACACTGAAAGAGAAAATAAATGTAAGAGTGAGAAGAATAGGGAAAAAAGAGCAAAAAAAAGATGAACGAAAGAAGATAGAGAAGGAGTCGGAGGAGGAGGAGGAGGAGGAGGAGGAGGAGGAGGAGGAGGAGGAGAGAAAAGAGGAAGATCAGCCCCCTCTGTTGACCGTTCTGTGTAACACCTTCCCATCACGTTACTCCTTCCCAGCCACCTGAGTCTCCCATCACCTCCCTTCCCTCTCCCTCTCCCTCTCCCTCTCCCTCTCCCTCTCCCTCTCTCTCTCCCTCCAGGTTATTTTGCCATGTTCACGATGTCCTCTGTGTGTCGCCAGGGGGGGAGGGGAGGGAGGGGAGGAGGAAAACAAGGGGAGGAAAGGAGGGAAACGAAATTAAAATGGAGAGACAGAGAAGGGACTTGTGAGAGGAATAAGAAAGAACTTGTCTTTTTTTTATTTATTTTTTTGTGTGTGTGATGTTCAACTTATTTTTCTTTTCCATTTCTCTTTTTTTTCTTTCTTCGCTCCTTTTTTTTTGTGGTGTTCGATTCGATTTGATTTTCTTTCCTATTTTTTTTCCTTTTCTCTCTCTTCGTCCTTCTTTATTGTTCTCATCTTCCCTCCCTCTTCCCTCCTATTTCTTCTTTCCTTCATTCCCTTCTTCTTCCTTGATTCTCTCTTTCTTTCTTTTATTTTCTTTATTTTCCTTCTGCGTCTCCTCCTTTTCCTTCCTATTTCTCTCTTGTAACTTTCCTTATTATCTTCCTCTTCCATTTCTCCCTTTCTTTTTATTTCTATCAACCTTCTTCCTGCCTCCCTTCCTTCCTTCTTTCCTTCCTTCCTTCCTTACTAACTCTTCTTATGTCTTTCCATCATTCATTCCTTCTTTCCTAACTTTCTATCTCCATTATTTCATCTCCCTATCTTCTCTTCCCTCTTTCTTTTTCCTCCCTACCTCCTTCTCCTCCCTCATTTCGTCTTCCCTTCCATCTTCTCATCCTTCCCTAAATCTCCTTCCCCTCTCCCTACCTCTCCCTCTCCCTCTCTCTCTCTCCCTCCCTCTCCCTCTCTCCCTCCAAGTTGTTAGCCACGGCCAAGTCTTCCTTCCCTCCCGGGGCCTCCGTTGCTGTCGATAATTCCAGTCATTCCTAGATGGAACACCCTGATTCCTGGGAACACTCGTCGCCACCCTCGTCAAGCGCCCCGATTCCCGATTCCCGATTCCTGACGAGATGGAATGGTGTGATTTGTGGCGAAGGGTCACTAGGAATTGGGAATGTTCCTGTTTTTGCTTTTTTTTTTTTTACTGGTGGTTTTTTTATATATTTCTTATGCGTGAGGTAAAAATTTTCATTGCATTGGTAACAGTGTCTAGCGAGGTGCAACGTAGGTTTCTCGCTGTTTTGGGATTATTTTCATCTGGTTTATTTTTCTTCTATTATCCAATCTATTTACTATTATCCAATCTATTTACTATGTTTTTTTTTTATCTCCTACGCCTCTTTTCTTCTTTTCCTTCTTCTACTACTACTCCTCCTCTTCCTCCTCCTCTTCCCTGTGTTTATCTCCCATCCTCATTTGTTCTCGTTTCCTGTTACGCTTATCCCTCTTTCCTTTACCTTTCCCCTTGTCCCCTCTCACCTTACTCTTCCCTCTCTTTCTTTCTTTCTTTCTTTCCTTCCCGTCTATCCATCCCTTTTATTCCTCCTTTCCTTTCACACCATTCGTTGTCTCTCCGTGAATTATATTTGGTTATCTTTTCCTTTTTTTTCCTTTTATTTTCTTTATTCTTTCCTTCTTCTCTTCCTTTCTTTTCTTCCTTCCTTTTCTGATATTTCCATTCTTTCTTTTTTTTTTTTTTTTGTTATCATTTTCAATATTTCTATCTGACGTATCTCTTCGTTTCTCATCTATTTCTATGTATTTTTTTCTTTCTTTTTTTTTTGTTTCATGTCTTTCGTCCCTCGTATATTTTCCTTCTTGCTGATCTTTCGGTTTTCTTCCTCTTGTTTCTCTGTAATCTCCTCTTGTACCCAGGTCGTCCCCATCAGACTTAGCCTTCCTCCTCCTCCTCCTCCTCCTCCTCCTCCTCCTCCTCCTCCTCCTTCTCCTTCTCCTCCTCCTCCTCTTTCTCGTCTTCCTCCTCCTTCTCGTCTTCCTGTGTTTCCTTCCTCCTCCTCCATCTCCTTACCTCTGCCTTCCATCTCACCATGACCCGTCCTTCCTCTCCCTCCTTCTCCGCTTCCTCCTCTTCCTCCTTCTCCTCCTCCTGCTTCTCCTCCTCTGCACCTCCAGTACGGATCTCAACTGAGGCGGAAAATTAAGTCCAAGGCGGCGTGCGTGTGTTTACGGACAGTTGGAGGGACGCGGCGCCCTGGATCCCCGCCTCTGGAAGCTGGAAACCCGCCTGGAAGCGTATGGTGTGCGATGGAATGGGAAATGTCTCCTCCTTCTCCCCTCAAGCTCGTCTATAGCAAGATTAAAGTTTCAGTGATGTGGTTGGTAGCCCTGATTTTTTTTTTTTTTTTTTCCTGCCACCTCTCCCTCTCTCTCTCTGTCTTTCTCTGTTTGTCTCTTTTTTTCCCTTCTTTATTTCATTTATTCGTTTTTTTTTTCAAAGTTTTTTCGTGTTTCGTAAAGGGAAGGAGGAGTTGAGAGGGGCGTCTTCTGGCTTCTTCAGGGGCGTGTGTGGTGTTTGTCTCGCGTGGGCATCATGGGTCGAAGGGAGCGCGCCATGCTGTCTGCTGCTGGTGGTAACTGAAGGGAGGGAGGTGGCGGTGCTGGTTCTAGTACGGATTGTGTGGGGTCGTGGAGTGAAGAGTCAGTCAAATCAACTTGTATTTAGTGTTCTATGAAGACTTCCAGGTGGCTTGACGAGGCGGGAAAGTTATGGTTGGTTATGGCGAGGTAATTACGTACAGCAGGAATTGTGGCTCAGTTGAGGGCGGGTGTCTAATTTTTACTTGTGGCTCTTTGCTTCGGTCTTTTGTCTCGCGAAGAGTAAGGGAGGAGCGGGTCTCGGGTCGGGTGAAAAACGCGCCGCAGGAAGGTCAGCGGCGGCAGGTCTTGTGTCTCTGGTGAGGCGGAAAATGAGACCGCAAGGCGAGAGGGTGCAGCACCAGGCCACCACTCCTCACTCCACACTCCCGCCGCCACTCCGCCCGCCACTCCGCCAGGCTCACGCCCCTCGTGCTGTACCGTCAGCAAAATGCCTCCCTCAGAACAACACAAGCACGGTCAGCTGATGCAAACCTTCGCTATCAGAATAACGAACTGCACCTCAAGAAATACCACCACCATCACCACCACCACAGTCAATGTTGAGGCCGCGGCGCCCCTCCCGGTGCCTCCCGTCCTTCCCGTCCCGTCCCTCGCCTCAGACGGCTCTCCCCGCCGCAGCCGCCCCTCCCATGAGACTCCTAACTTGGGCTCATCTCAGGTTTCGGGGCTGTTTATTAGCACTAATTTCCCTCGATGGCAGTAGGTGGCGGCTGGAGGCGCCCCGCCAGGAGCGCCAAGAGGGGCTGAGGTACTTTTATGTTCTCCGTTTTGCCGCAAGACTCGCGCTGCAGGAGGACGCGGCCCCGGGAGGCGATGACCGACGGGGGGAGAAAAACAGCGAAGATGAGAGAAATTCCTGAGAATCGGAGTGAGGGAGGAGTAAGAGGCGTTTTACGGGTAGCTGATAAAGAGAGGGAGAGGGAATCTCCGTCCTTTTATTGGGATAAATCTGGGACGCGGCATTGGCTCTTTCAATTCCACGTGTTGCTTGTGCTGATTGTTATTGTAGATGTAAGCTCTGTTTGTTCCAGGTGCCGCGCGGAGCAGCGACGCCGCCCTGTTATGAATGATATTGTCCTTGCATTGTATTTCCATGTGTGATTGAGTTTTCTTTTTTCTTTTTTTCAATTTGTTTATTGGTTGATATCCAATATATTGCATAACCTTTGTAATAGCATTAATCCTGCCGCCACCAGTGACTCACGCTGGTGAGCGGTGAAGGGAGTGTCGCCACGCTGCTTGCCACTGACAGCGTGTGCCAGCCTTGCCTTTACCCTCCTTGTCACTTTTCTCCCAAGTGTTCACAGGTGACAGGTGTCGCAGTGCAGTGTTAGCATTAAGTCTTACCCTGACTACCCCACAGGTTTATCAATGCCCGCCGGCGGATAGTACAGCCGCTCATAGATCAGTCGAACCGTGCGGGCGCCAGTGGTAAGTCGTTCCGTAACACAGCTCACGCCCACCCGCACCCGCAGCCCTACGCCCTCGCTGCGGCAGGCACCACCACACCATGAGCCTTCGTTTGAGGCCCAGAAACAGGTTGCCTGCCCCAAGAGGCGTGTGGGGGCGCGGGTTCGGGAGCACACACCAGCCACACGCCCACACAATCCTACCCACGTTTACACCCATATTCACCCACGCGTGCACTGTCTCCCTCTGCTTCACGCTTGCCTCACCAGCCCGGCCATAGACCCAGGGGCCGGGGTGCTGGAGCCCCGGGGGTCAGCCAGCGGTCACGGGAGGCCATGGGGTTGCCTCAGCTTTGTGGGCCTTTCTCTCTGTCACCAGTGTCTGTGTCACCACGGGACACTTGAAGTAGGGGTGGCAGGCGCGGCCCTGGCCGTGTCTGCCGCCGCTGCTTCTCTCCTCACGCTGCATGGCCGGCAACCCCATGGCTTCTCTAAGACCGTAACCCTCTCAGGCTCCGCCGGGAGAAACCCCCCACCTCCACCCTCCCAAGGGGGGCGGCGGGGTGTGGTGATGGCGCCGCACTGCTTCACGTCCTAACCCTCTTTTCTCTCTCTCTCCTCCCCAAGGTTCATCAATGCGCGCCGTCGTATAGTGCAGCCTATGATTGATCAAAGTAACCGTGCTGGTAAGTCAGTCAGTCAGACAGACAGTCAGTCATTCAGATTGGCCCGTCACTCAGGCAACAAGCGGCTCGCCCGCGGGAGAGACGCCACAAAGTCTCTCCTTAGCGGCGTCGCCCGGCTTGCCCTGGCCGGCGATCAGTGTAGTGTATGTACCCCTGCGAGGGCCGCGGGGCGGGGTGGGCGCGAGTGTCCCTCCGTCTGCCCCGCCGCCCGCAGCCCTCGCGACCGCCGGGGTGGCTGTTGAGTAGCCGGAGTTTGCCAGTAGAGTTCGTGACTGCCGTAAAGTAGAGGAAAGAGATGTAATGTTGTGATTGGTAGATAACAACTCTGTCGCTATTAACAAGTCTCCAGCGTGGCCCAGGCCGCAGGTAGAGTAACTAGTATACTAGTAGTGGGAGAGACAGACGCCGCAGCAGTACACGGCAGGAGCAACCAGGAGCTGCAGGAGGAGCGCCGAGTTAGGCCTCAATCTCTCCCTTTGACCAATCTGCTGTTGCCTCTGCATCATGAATCTTCTACTAATTGCTTGTCCCACCGCATGACTGCATGGCCCTAACCACTACTACTAGTCTTAAGATGAACCGTAACACCCATAGACGTACAGGATAAACCTGTGCAACAAACTCTCTTTTTTGTGTTTCCAGCAGAACTACGGAAAGATAAAACCCGCCGCGGCCCGCTGTAGCCTGTAAGGCTGTAAGGCTGTAAGGCGCGGGCGGGAGGCAGAAATAAATCCCTGTTAAGTGATTAGGTAACGTGCATTAATATGGATTTTAGATTAATATTTCACAGCAACGACCGCGATTCATAAGTTTTCGTTCGGCGTGTTCAGTAATACAATCGCGAGTGGCAATCCGCTGCCGCCCAATTGAGGCAGCGGCGGCGCCCTAAGCGAGAGGAGGCGCGCCGCCGAGGGAGGGAGGACGTAGGCGGCGGCGGCGGTGGAATCAGCCCAGCACGGCATCGCCCGGGCAACAAAGCGACTCGCGGGGACTCACCCTCGCTCTCTCCATTCACCAGCTCCGCCGCACATCAAATTAAAAGCGTTCCCCAAAGTTTTCCATTTAGGCGGCTGATGAAAAATTCACGGTTGCCTACTTTCCATAAATGTTTTTCCATTTCCCTCCCTCATTAACATGTTGCGAGCTTGTTTAAAACTTCACCCCCCCTCTGACTCCTCCTCCGCCTACTCCTCCTACCGACGGCCCCTTCCCTTCCCCGCCTGAGTCTACCGCCGCTCCCCTTTCTCTCCGCCGTCTTTGTGTAGTTAAACTGCGACTTGATCTCGTTTCCTTGGCACTCCGCTTACTATTTCTCGGAGTGGCCGCGACAAGGTAATGGTCTATCAATAGGTGTCTCGTGGGGGAAGGGAGCGAGTGGTAGGCCGCGGTGGAGGGCGGCGGAAGAGGAGGATGGGCGATTAGCGTAGTTGGCGGTGAAACTCTGGCGTTCTTATAGAAAACGGATAATAAAGTCGGCAGCGGATTTGCCACTCTATGTTTTCTCGGATTAGAAGTGAAGGAAATGGGAACTTTTCTGGGCTTCCTCCTCAATGCTAGATTTAGGGATTGAAAGGAGTTATGGAGGCGGACTGGGAGGAGGAAGGCAGCGAGAGAGAGAGAGAGGTAGAGAGAGGTAGAGAGAGGAAAGGGTGAGAGGGAGGAAATAGACTGGGGGGAAAGACGGAAGAGGAAGAGCAGGAAGAAGAGAAAGAGGAGGAGGAGGAGGAGAGGGAGGAGGAGGAGGAGAGGTATGCGTCTGTGATGAAATTAAGCTTAAATGCAGATGAGCAAAGACTCGGATGGCGGGAAGATTAAGGGCGATGCGTTACACAAGAGCGAAAGTGACTCGCTTCCCGGACCATTCACTGAGGGAGACTTTAGGAGAACAACACAGAGGCGAGGAGGAGGAGGAGGAGGAAAAGAAGACTGAGAAGAGGAGAAGGAGGAGGAGGAGGAGGAGATGATAAAAAATACATGAGTGGCACTTACGAAAGACCTCTCTGTGACCTTGTACTCCCAGATCCATTACGGCAACAAGAGAGAGAAAAAGAAAGACTCACCTCGCATCCTCCTCCTCCTCCTCCTCCTCCTCCTCCTCCTCCTCCTCCTCCCATTCACACTTACAATCTTTCCCAATTAATCCAGGTGATTCGGATGCTCTTTGATGCACCGAAGGGGGAGAGGAGGAGGGGAACAGGGACGCCCCCTTCACCCTCCCCACACAGTCCCCTTGAGAGCCCCAAGTGACGCTATTCTTCCCCTGAAACACAGAAGTCCCCGCCGGAGGAGCTAAAAAGAGCCGCTTGTGTTGAATTCCTTGTGAAAAGACGGAGCGAAATAGTGGCGCCATCTTGCGGAAGGTTGCAGTGTTGATCGGGTCCTCCTCCTCCTCCTCCTCCTCCTCCTCCTCCTCCTCCTCCTCCCCCCGCCAAGTTGAGGTATTCGCTAAAATTCGAGGCGTTCCCGTGGCGGCGACAGATTGATGGTCCAAATCGCAATATGTTTACTCATTCACCTGATTATCTCGTCATTTTGGTGGTGGGCGGCGCGAAAGACGGACGCGGGGAAGGTAAATGAAGGAAGGTAGGCAATTATTCTGTAGGATCGTTTATTCTGATGATGCTTGAGGTGATTTAGCACGAGAGAGAGAGAGGGGGGGTAAGGGGTAGATAAGGCAGATCAATAATGTGGTGAGAGGAAAGATAGATACATGAATTAGTACGATGATGGGTTAACTGGATGACTTAGTAGGGGAAGAGGAAGGGACACAACCAATAGCCAGAATGTATTGAAGGATTCCAGTAAGGTCAACTTTTTATTTATTTTTTTTATGTAGGAGGGTGAAGCTGGTCAAGACAGCAAAGATAATAAAAATTAATCCTCTAATTTGCCAGTCCCCAATGCAGTATGAAAAGAATCAGCCAAAAGGCAGGGACTTGAAACCTTCCTCTTAAGTAAAGTAAAGTCATAGGAAGTTAGAAATATAGAGGCAAGTAGGTATCGTGTCTCTAGAAGCAACCCAAGTTATTGAGATGATATAAGATTAAAATGATAAGAAAAAAAGATGAAAAAGAACAGAGAATTAAAGAACATAACTTAGTAGAAACAGAAAATAAAAGCAAGAAACAGGTTGTAGAGAATATAGAGTTGTAGATGTTATATTGGTTATAGAGGTTATAGAGATGGTAGAGTATTAAGCTAAGAAAAAAAAAGAGAATGAAAAAAACATAACTTAGTAAACACAAAGAATAAAACAAGAAAAATCGAAAACAGAAAAAAACAATAAACCCCTAAAGAAATAAAAAAAAATAATAAATCACACTACTTCTTAACATCAAAAAATTCCGTAGAAGACACCATTCTTTTCCCCTTTCCCTTCCACTTTCGATCTTATGAGGAGGTCAGTCAGCCAGTCAGCCAGTCAGGGAGGTAGACAGTGAGGGGACAGTCGCTTCCCATCCATCTGAGAAGGCAGCAGCGTTACTTAACTTTGCATATCGGAGCAGAATCACAGAGGGATGCTGCGGAGATGAATGGACGGAGGGGAGGATGATGAGGCCTGGGAGACGAAAGGGGGAGGAACCAAGAGGATGAAGAGGGTGAGGAATGAAGAAAAGGGAAATACGAGGACTGGAGGACAAAAAGTAAGGAAGAATAAGGTGGAAAAGGGAGATGAATAGGAGGAAATAGGAGTTATAGGATGAAAAGGAAAGATGATACTAGTAAGAATAGAGGAGGAAGGTGAATAGTGATAATGAATATGAATGATGCTTAAAACTGGACTAGAAAAAGGCAGAAACAAAGTAGAAGTAGACGAATGAAAAAAATATATAAGAACAGAAAGAAACTAAAAGAAACGGACAGACAGACAGAAAGAGAGATAATGCTAAAAACAGAACCGGAAAGAAATAGAAAAATATAGAAATAAATGAATGATAAAAAGTATAAGAACAGAAAGGAAAAAGAAAGTAACATACTAAAAGAAACAGAAAGATAGACAGACAGACAGACTGATTGAGAGATCCCCTTGGTAGGAAAAGCCGAGAAAAAAAAAGAAGGGAAGAGATGGAGGGGAAATGAGGGTAAATGAGGGAATATCCATTACGAATGAGGCCGAGAAGGGACCATTTAGATCACAAAACTCATGTCATCAAGAGTGAACGTTGACCACAAGGGAGCGTCACTGTTTACTTGTGGGAGAGGGAAGAGAGGGAGAGGAAGGGAGAGCGTGCTGGAGCGAGAGAAGAGAGAGAGGAGACACAGAGAATTTTGGAGGAATGAGAGGATGAGAGTACTGGGAGAGAGGAAGGGAGAGTGTGTTGAAGGAAAGGAAGGGAGAGTAGGAGGGGAGAAAAAGGGAGAGGAGAGAGAAACAGAGATAGGAAGAGAAGATAAGGGGAAAAGGAAGTGATGTGATGTAGAAGAAAAAGGATACATGAGAGATGAAATACACTTGAGAGAGAGAGAGAGAGAGAGAGAGAGAGAGAGAGAGAGAGAGAGAGAGAGAGAGAGAGAGAGAGAGAGAGAGAGAGAGAGAGAGAGAGATGGGATGTTCTGCTCGAGATTACGTGACTGGGATGTGACTTCTGAAGGAGATGAAGAGGAGATCATTAAGAGAGTGAAGGGAATGGGATAGCGGGAAGGGAAGGGAAGGGAAGGGACGGGAAGGGAATATGATGATGTGGTGTATGGAAATGGAGCAGAGATATATGGTAGTATGGATGACCGAGAAATGGATGAGAGTCTGAGTAGTTAGAATGGATGAATGGATGAGTGAATTGATTGATATAAAATGTATTGGGATGAAAAAAAAAATAGGTAGTTTGATTTTTATTATTTTTTATGGATAGAGAAGTGGAGAAAAGGAAAAATTGTGGAGTGATGTTTGGTTTTTGATAATCTTGAATGGATGTGTGGAAAAGATGGATGGATGGATGGTTTTAATGGATAAGAAACTAGACGGAGGGAAAGTAACGTAAGGAAACAAAAGAAAGAAACAACATTAGCCTTTTATCTCTACTGTGTGTGTGTGTGTGTGTGTGTGTGTGTGTGTGCGTGTGTGTGTGTGTGTGTCCCCAAGAGCGATATTGCGCCCCATTTCCCATGTGTCATTATTATACCCCAAAAGTATTGATAAATGGTACCTAAGATGGTTTCCCGCTGTAAGAGAGACTAGGGTTGCTAAACACCACCACAATCACCACCTCCAGATCACCACCACCACCACCACCGCTACTTGAAGGAGACGCTGCAGTAGAACACAAAGATAGGGAAAGGAAAATAGGTGGAAAAAAAACGAACGTATCTCATAGTGCGAACAAAAACGGACGATATGACGTGTTCGTAAACCCGGGGACTTATGGGAGGGCTAATGGCAAGGCCCCCCCGGAGAAGAAGCCATCATGAAGATAACTATTAGTGATAAAGGAAGAACCCGGAGAAGGAGGAGGAGGAGGAGGAGGAAGAGTGGACTGCGCGGGAACTCCTCCTCCTTCCCCTTCTCCTCTTCCTCCTCCTTCCCCCTCCTCTTCTTTCTCCTCCTTCCCCTCCTCCTACTCCTACTACTCCTCCTCCTCCTCCTCCTCACTGTAGTAGAGAAGGAAAGACAAGACAGTGACGAGATGTGTGTGTGCGTGTGTATGTGTGTATGTGTATGTGTGTGTGTGTGTGTGTGTGTGTGTGTGTGTGTGTGTGTGTGTGTGTGTGTGTTAAAGGAAGGAACAATGAATCTACAGAGGAAATGGTAATTGTGATAGCAATTGTCCGCCAGCGATGAGGACATGAGGGTGTGAAGAGAGACAGAGGGAAAAAAAAAGAATGATATGAGGGTCCTTTTCTACATGGGAGGAAGGGAGGGTTGGAGAGAGGAGGGGGGGGAACGAGGGAGAGGGAGAATGTAGAAGATGTAGATATATTATAGATCATATTATAGGTAGAAATATAGAGAGATACTGAGAAAGAAAAAGAGAAAA